>JALXJV020000007.1:37801804-37877400 GCA_024633595.2 Lepomis macrochirus
GTGTGAGTGTGTGTGTCTTACTCTGCCTGCAGGGGTCCAGGGATGCTGGTCCTGCTGAAGGGCCGCCTCTCTGTTCCAGCCTCCTGGTCTCTAAACAGACGCACAGCACAAAAATGTTGCTTCATGTGCTCCTTGTTGGGAAATTCAAAGTACTGTAAAACGGACACAGAGATGCTTTATGTCTTGCTAGTGTTCCGGTGGTACCTCCTTGTGAAAAAGTTGTATGTGCATGATTGTGCAGAGTGTTAATGTTTAGACAAAGAGGAAGGATGCGACGCTGGGCTCAAAGAGGCAGAAGGGTTCACTCTCACCTTCACAGGATCATCGGATGCTTGCTTTCTAAATGAAAGGAATAAGTCTCTAATCTTACCTCTGTCTGTCTCCCAGGATTCTCATGGCTTCGCTCAGATTCATGCCCACTTGAGTCAGCGTGGAGTCCACCATCATCAGAGGTGTTTCCGTGTGTGTGTGTGTGTGTGTGTGTGTGTGTGTGTGTGTGTGTGTGTGTGTGCTGGGAAAGAGTTAAAGAGAAAATAAAGACACGTTTTAAAATCACTCATTAAATACTGTAACACTTAAAAGCAATTGTGTGTGTAAGACAGCAAGTGTACAAGCATACACGCATTTAGACACACTAGGGCTGGACAATAAAACAGTAACGATAATTATCGCGATTTTTTTTTTTTCAATAACAATATAACAAATGTTCAATAAATATTCAATAAATGTTGGATTTCATTCACTTGTAACACACACGAATTAGGAATTAATTTTTTATTAAGATGTTTATGTTGTTGAGGAAAAAGGACTGAAAAAAACTTTTACTTAATTTTACTTGTGCTTATTTGTTGACAAAGATTTTATCAGAATTGTTTTGAATGTTCTGCATCAGATTTGTGAAGTGATCCACTGTTTGGCCTCAAGTGTTGCCCATAAAGATGAGTTTAAACCACCATTAACCATCAGGTTTCTTCAACTAACTCACTCAGAAGCAAAAATCAGCCTTTAAACTCGAAAGAAATAACAATTCGATACTTATCGTGATAATTATCGATATCGAAAGATACAAAACTTTTTATCGTGATAACATTTTTGGCCGTATCGTCCAGCACCTCAAGACACACTGATTATTATTATAGTATATTAGTGTAGTATAGCATACAGTCACATGTAAAAAGGTGTTTAGTGTGTAGATCATGGAAAAATCCACTGTGACCCATCCACCATTGTGTCCCTGAGCAAGACACTTATCCCCAAGTTGCTCCAGAGGCGTGCGACCTCTGACATATATAGCAATTTTAAGTCGCTTTCGATAAAAGCGTCATAATGAGGAGGTTGTAATAACCACAAGTCACAATAAATTAGCGGTGCAAGAACTAATCAACATAGTTGTTGCCAACAAATCTGATAATCAGGCAGTATCGACGCAGTCAGCTTAATGGAGTGAATTGATGTGAACAAGGTCAGCGATAACTTCTTCACAACCTAAAACCTTCAGAGTGCCAGTGAATTTTTGTTCTTCACTCGCCCAAAAAGGTTGTGAATACAAAACGGTCCTGTTTACTTTCCAGATGTGCCCTGACTTTACAATCATAATGCCTCACTCCACAAGTGCCAGACTCCTTAAAAATCATGGAGTTGTGAGTTAGTGTAAAACTATAAACACTTTGCGAAATGCTGTTTACTATAAAATTGTTATCATTGGTCCCTTCTTGTAAATTCAACAAATGTAATGGATGGCGTTATTCCTTCCTTTGTACAAATATAGTGTCAGATTGTCTGGTGTGTAAGCTGCTCCGTCACTAGAGAACAGATCAGCTGCTCAGATGAGGGCTCGCCCATCGCTGCACACACGCTGTTGTTTCTTACTCTGTACCTGTTTGGTCCATGACAGGACTTCATTTCTGTGGAATCTTATGTTGCTGCAGCAGAAACGTCCATTAAAAGATGTACATTTGAAAGCAGAATTATTTATTGTCTTGACTATTACTTAGCACATGCCTTAAACAACCTGAGGTTTAATTTAAAAGCTGACAGCTAAATGAGTCATTTTGTGATTCATAATCCGAATAGTCGATTATTCGTTTCAGTATTAAAATAGTTGTTACTTGCAGCCCTACAATAAATAGTATATATAATAGTATTATAATAACCTACTGTTGAAATGCATTAGTATGAATTGTCCTCTAAACAGTATTATAGGACTATAACACATAGATAGTTGCACATTATAAATTGCATATTTCTATGTTCATATTTGCATTAAAAGTGGACCTGTTTCTTTTCGATTAGTCGATTCATCTAACAGTTTATCCAAAATAAATATCAAAAACGTGTCTCATTAATATTTCAGTATTTTATTCAACCATCATCCTGAAAGAGACACATAAAGCACATTAAAATGACCATAATAGCAGCAGCGTATTTTAAAATGAGTCACTGCTCTATGCCGACCCTTCTCTGAACTGGAGAATCAGTATTTTTACAGAAGTACTTGACTTAAAACTTCAAATGGTTCTGACACGCATTTATTTTATCACTGAGTATCAGGCAGCAAGATAATCACTGGCTAATGGATTCTTGCGTCATTGTGAGGAAAAGGAACTGAGACGATTTACAGACAGTAACAACAGTCATTTCAATTTTCTTACTCAAACAAGCCGTTAAAGTAAACAGAAAATATAAAAGTGCCTAAAAACAACGTGTTAACATTATGTTGCCATTGAGGCAGCAAGGCCCCTGTTTCACCTGTGCCTCGTTTCCCTTTACTCCCTTGAGTGTTTAATGTGCGTTTCTTTGTCTCCGTGCCAGCTTGTCTTTGTCCTTCGTGTAAAGTGTCCCTTCTGGATCTTTGCTTTTGTTCTCTTGCACCTTGCCTGTTTTTGGATTTTGGATTTCACCTGCTCCCTGATGGATCTGAGTGGGTTTGACCTGTGCCTGCCTCCTGAACCTGTAAGCGTTCTATACGTTGTTATTGAATCTCTGAACTGCACCGGTTGTGTCTGCATTTGTGTTCAGTCCCTTGTGTTCCCGCTACCTAGTTAGCACATTTGTGATATGAACAGCAAGATATTACTCGTTTTGATAATCCTGATATATCATGTTTGGATGGCGACAAAAAGTAAACAGGATTTGCGGCGCTGTCCTGCTGCCGCTGCCTTGTTGACAAAGCGCTCAGGAACTTTTGACTTGTCACAGTGTTCCTGCAGTTTTACTGCTGTGATACAAAGCTTACAGAGCACCAGATTGTTGGGTCAGATGTCCAACTCAAGGCCCAGCACCTCTTTTTATGTGGCCCATGAGAATTTGCAAAGAATATAATTTGCAAAACAGTTTTAAGCTGCTTTACGGAAGTACCACGTCCATATCCTGTACCGGGAGCAGCAAGCAATCTTCAGCTTGTTTATGGAGATGATGTGCAAATCACATGGGTATGGTGCCAAAACAGATGAGCTAATGACAAAGACGGGGATTCAAGAGAGGAGAGAGGTGCTCAGCCGTCTCCATGATTCATTCTACCTGCCTTTCACAAAGTTCTCAAAGCACTGGAACACACATCCAGCCTAAGAGGTCTACAGGGTGTTTAGGGTGTTTGATCCTAGGTGGGCTCCAGCCATGGAAAAGCAGATAGATGCCTACCCTCCCTGCAGAGGGTTGCAGGGACACCAGTGACACACATGTACTTCTCTACTCACAGATAAGTGGGAGGCAGTCACTGAGCTAAACCCAAAGAGGCTGACAATCCAGTACTTCAACAGAGATGTCTGTGACAGAAGGAAGACTTAGAGGGGACAGACACAGTCCTAGCTCATCAAGAAGGTCCTTCCGTTTTGGTACATATTGCAAGAACAGCTTGTTACTTTATTTAAATTTATAATGTGAAGCTCAGATGTAAAGTGTTATGGCAGAAAGTTGTTTCCTCTTACATTTAATCTTTTATTACTGTTGTTATTACTATTATTGTTTATGTCTTTAGTTATTTATTTCTTTTAAATACCTTCACCTTTTCTCTCAATGCTAATATTTTCTTATTATAATACTCTTTATTAGTCTGCTAACATATGTAGGGTTTAGGTCAGAGCTGTGAGGTTGTTTAATGTTTCCCCCCTCTTGTTGCTCTCCTTGAATGTTCATTCAAGGCTGGGAGAGGATCTCAGTTCCCCAAAACATAGAAACCTAGACTGTGTAAACGAGTGTGCATCCTTCTGCTCGGGGCCAAGGCTGCCGTAGGCGGCAGCTCTCTGGAGCAGCTGTATGTGTTATTGAATTTTATTAATACATTCTTTAAAGAAATGTTTAACTGCATTATTTCCTTAATTAAAGCACTTTCTTTTACAAACAGACAGGTTAGGTTGCAGGGTTAAAACAGAAAACACGGAATTTGGGAAAAAACTAAACGGAATCTGTAAAAATTAAAATGCATTTCATTTAACCCTTTACTAGCACCCTCAGTATGGCAAGTTTCATTTATCCCTGAAATATCTCCACAGCAACTGAATTTTTTGCACGTGTTTTAAGATGAATCCTAATGACTTGGTCAAGCTTAATGTTTCCTCTACCACCACTAGGGCTGGACAATTTTGGGGAAAAAATCTAATTGCGATTTTTCTGCCAGATTTTGCGATTACGATTCGATTTGAAATTTAATTTCAACTGAAGTTTTGCTAAAGTGAAGTATTTACTGCCAGTCTATTTTTAACGGAAGCCGCAACAAGCAGCACAGAGCAGGAAGTCAGACACAAAACGGCATAGAGCTGTTATCTGTAGTGGAAGCACACAAAATGACAAATTAACCACACGTCAACAATGTGTAGGCTAAACGCTCCGCTGCCTGTTGGCTGTTTTCCTCTACTTTCGGTTGTTGTTGTAAATGTACACGCCCTGGGCCGCTCTGATTGATGAGTAGGACCTTATCAGGAGACGCATGCCGCTCGTGATTGCCGTGCAGATCTGTCACACAAGGATGAGAATGGAATGAATTTGTACCTGCATGACTGTTTAAAACAGGTCAGATGTGCTGTATAATAAACCTAAGTTACATTTTAATCGCCGTCTTTACAATTAGCTAAATTGCGTTCTTTCAAATCGCAATTTCGATTTTGAAACGATGAATCGTTCAGCCCCAAGGGCCACCATGACAACTGTGATGAAATGTGGTTCAGACCTTCATGTTCCCCTCAGGATAAACTTTAATAACTTTGGGGACTCTCTGACTGTTCATCTTGCTCCATCATCAGGTCAACATGTTAATGTGTCAACACTTTACTTTATGACTAAATACCTGCACTTTGTTTGTGTTTAGTCCTGATCAGCAAATGTTAGCATGCTATGTCAACATAGAAAGCATTGCACTTGCTTACCATCACCATGTTAGCATTTAGCTCAAAGCACCGCTGAGCCTAAATACGGCATCACAGAGCGGCCTTCGTAACGTGGCTGTAGACTCTGTCTATTTCACCTGAGTCACAGTTTTAAGCGATTTAATTCTACCTTAACTTTTCCAATCCAGTCCAAATTAAAAGTGAACAAGTCTATATAGTCAATAGGTTTTAATTTCAGGCCTCAACTGTAACACACAGCAGAGCACACAAACGGGTGTGGACACTTCACTCTGTTTACTTTGGACAACTGCTGCCAACGGCACACAGTCTGATAAAAGCATTGCCTGTTATTTAAAATGTGACTGGTGGAGCTGCTTAGTCCTTGACATGAAAATGGTTTAAGTTAACTTAATCAGATTTTATGTAAGTACCCATTAATTCCATAATTTCGTTCCAGTTCTTGTTGATATTTTTTTTTAACTCACCTGTGACCTGTGACTTTTATCAGGACAGAAAATGTGGGGGCACTGTAATTCAAACCTGAGAGTGTAAGTGTAATGATTACCGTTTAAAGATAAGCATGTTAGCAAGCTTTAAGTTTAGAAAATTGTGACATTCGGTTGTAATGAAGTCTCCAAAACAAGGAAATACAACTTTGACCTGTAGTGAAAACTATGCAATTATATATTACAATTATTGCCCTTTTAAAAATATAGAACATTACACATTAATTATAACATTATACACTTATAAACAAGTTACTTCAAATTCAAATATGACTCTATATATACAATTATCACAGTGTGTTAATTAAAACCTGACACCAAAAGCAATTTTTATTTATCCTTTAGTGTATTTCAGTTTCATTATAGTTACTATTACAATATTCACTTATTACAGTTAAATTAATACAATTAAATTTCTGTTTAATTTTTTAATTAGAACGTAATTAGGCTAATAATAGATCTAATATAAATAACAATAAATCCATTATACATGTATAGTATTTATATAATAAATATTATAATAAGTATTAAAATAAAGACATTTCTATCTGTGTAAATATTAGCACATTCATTCCATCGGTGTTTCTCTTTACCTTCAGCACTCCTGTTAATCTGACTGTTTCCTGTTAATCTGAGCGATCTGTTTTGATAAAGCGCTGTTAAAATGAATTACCTGGTACACCAACAGAGCATGCGCTAAGTTACAGAGAAGTTACACACTGTGACTGTGTGTTTTTTACACTGTATAGGTTACACATCTCCATGTACGTGGCATGCGTTTGACAGGTGCACTGCTGCTGTCATGTTAATGGAGGAAGAGCTCAGAGCTCACGCAGACGGGCTAGCTAGCAGCGGACTGGCAGCAGACGGAGCTCCTTACCTTCACTGCACACCGCTGACAGCCTGTCCGGGTCTGCGGCGGAACGGGACGCAGACAATCTGTGGCCGGGAAACGTCGCGGCGTCCCTTCACAAACCTTCGGGAAAAGCGAGCTGAAACGTTGAGTCTGACACGTATTTACAGCTCGGACTTCTTTCCGATTTCCGCAGGCTGAACCGGACACTTTACTTCCTGACTTGACGCGCGACGTGCGTTCCACGCTGGCAGCGCCGACGTCACGCGCTGCCCTGTCACTGGCCAGTCAGGTGGTGAGTGATGACGACAGCGTATTTAAGTTATTAACTTACTATGGACATGTGAAAAATCATTAGAGCCTAATTTAAAAATGGCGATGGGAAATTTGGATTAATGTAGGTAGCGCAGCTTGTAGAATAGAACAGGTAACAATAGAATGACAAAATGAAATTCTGCATGTGTTACCATTACTCAGCCTGCAGCCTCAGTACAACACAGCACAGAGCAGAGAGCCGTTAGCTGTTTGAGTACCAAATACTGTACATTGACTTGACACTGTAAATTCTGCGCCCTTGTCTGCAGAATTTTCCTGCCACTGGAAGACAGGAAGGTGAGCCAGTGGAGGAAACAGCAGGCTGCTTAAACTCAAGCTCAGCGGATTGCTGCAGCTCAGGTACAGGTGTCGACCTGGCAGCCAATAGGGGGAACCCGGAGCCTGTGGCAGCTCTGTGGCTAGGCAGCGAAGAAGCCGAGGTGCTGGGCAACTGAGTCTCTGTGGCGCTGAGCAGCAGAGACAGCCAAAGGTGTAGGAAGCCGACGACCACACCTTCTTTCAGTGGCCTCCATGGGACCCTATTATATGGCCAGGTGATTATCCTCAAAAGGTGATTGCTGGATGTCAGGGTTGCTCTTCGAACGGTTCAATAAAGGCTTGAAGGATTCAGGGAAGGAAGGCATCGGGGTTAACGTTTCAGGACAGGCAGATAGCAGGGTAGCTGATGAGCACAGTAATACTGCAGGCTCAATAACCCAAACTTAATCTTCTGGAGTGCAGGTTGGTTGCTAGCAGACTGGAAAGCCGACTGGATGTCACCAGGCTGGCACACTGGACATAATGAGGCACAACCGTGGCCCTGAAACTGGGGTTCTCTGGTGGTTGATAATGGCCATATGTTTCAAGATATAGGTAACATTTTGTCACTGTGGTGGAATGTAACTAAGTACAATTTAATCAAGTACTAAGACATATATATTTACTGAAGTACTGTATACAATTATAATATACTTCTTTACCCCTTATTTATTGTGGGATATTTCACTGAGAGGATGCCTATCTTTTTTTCAGCAACACCCTGATCACATTCACACAGATACACATTCACGCCTGGAAGCTGCCCAGTACAACCCAAGTCTGATCTGCTGGCCACTAAGCAGCTCCACCTGAGCGGTAGTGGTGATAATGAGGGAGGGAAAGCACTGCATGTTCACTTTCCACACCACAATTCAGAGGGAAATATTTTACTTTATATGCAACTACATGACATATTGAAGTTACTAGCTCTTTAAAGATTTAGATTTTACATACAAAACATAAGGTTATATTATAACCTCACCTCCACAGTCACCAGATCTCAATCCAATAGAGCACCTTTGGGACAGGATGGAACAGGAGATTCGCATCATAGATGTGCAGCCGACAAATCTGCAGCAACTGTCATGTCATGTTGCTCTCATGTCAATATGGACCAAAGTGAGGAATGTTTCCAACACCTTGTATGAAAGTATTCCAGGAAGTATTAAGGCAGTTCTGAAGGGAAAAGGGGGTCCAACAAGGTACTAGCAAGGTGTACCTAATAAAGTGGCCAGTGAGTGTAGCATATGATGCACTGTTATTAATTCAATTCAATTCAATTCAATTTTATTTATATAGCGCCAAATCACAACAACAGTTATCTCACAGCGCTTTTCATAAAGAGCAGCTCTAGACCGTACTCTGAAGTTATTTACAGAAGCCCAACAATTCCCATTATTAGCTCCACCTCAACCAATGCTAATGCATGCAGTCATTTATATAAATTGTAATCTCTACTCAGGGCACACATTGCAACAGAAGTCTGCATATTGATTAGAAAAACACCCTAAGATGTTTTGTTATAGCAAAAGCACTTCACTGTACCACCAGGTCATTTTAAACCCTACAAACATCTGAATTCTCTGCAGTCTCCTTTTAAAAGTATACTGGCTTAGTTATGGATGACTTGTTCTTTTTAAATTAGTTTTCAAAGAATCTTCACATGTGATGTGATTTGATTGAGTTCACCAGAGCAACCACATCCAAATTTCAAAGAAGGGCCACTACACAAACATTAATCTGCCTGTCTGAGAGCTGGTCTTAACCCAAACACAAACTCATGAATATGTTCATTTTTAAACATAGCAAGTGTCCCAGTCCAGCAGGTGACTGAATGAACAGTCCACTGATGCAGCTTTTGTTGTGTAGTCCCTCCCTTTATGTCATTTCACATCTTTAAAAGTTATTATCATTCAAAATGATGTCAATTTTACATTTTAAGGCTAAAGGTTAGAATGAGCCATAATTTAGGTGGGTGTGACTTGTGTCTGTGACGCCTACATTTTTAGCAAGAATACTGCAAATGTGTTACAATCATATCACAAAAAGGCCAAATGCAGCACAGTTGGATGCCGTTCACTACAAAAGGTTCTCTGATAGATTTTATTTTTCTTATGTGAGGCTGAAGTAGTTTGGTAGGGATATTGAAATACTAAATTTTAATATGAAGTAGTCTGTCTTTTTAGGTTAGTATAGCTTTCTTAGGCCGACTACAGAGACTGTAATCATGTTCTGTCCTACCTTTCGCGATGTGGGCGTAAAAGGTGGGACAGTGAGTTTTCAGCAGCCTAAATGTCTTTCAACCACTATTTAAACACATTTTATGGCATGAATGGAGTTTTTGTTTCATTGCTTTATGAAGTTAATTTAGAACAATGTTTTTGTGTGTGTTAAATAGGCTAAATTAATCTCATTTTTGAAGTGAAGAAAAGTTTTTTAAAGTGAGGGGGAACGATGTGGAAACGCTGACACACAGCCGAGCAGAAAGAAAGGCTAAGGATATTTTCATACAGCTCATAAAAATCACTGCAATATTATAGTCTACGCCTGTTCATTTAGGCATTCACACTGTCGCAGATTTTCTGTCTCCCTGCATGTGTCAGCTGCAGCTATGCTTCTGAGTAGCATGTAGCTGCAGTACCGGAGGCTGCAGTTTCAGGACCGCAATCCTAGGACCGGAACTGCAATTCCAGGACCCTTGTTAACTTTGATACTGCCAGCTAGCTGACTGGCTAGCTATGTTACTCTTCCAATTAACCTTACCACAAACACCACCGAGTGTGTGCCTAAACCTGAGTTATTGATTATATGCCTGTCGACTGTTTAACACTAAAGCTAGCAGACAGGATTAACCTCCTTCGTGTTGCTGTGAATTACCACCACCACTCCACTAGATGACGTTGTCGCAAAAGAACTAGAGTCCTAGAACTGCGCTCCCAGGATTGCGGGGGTCCTGAAACTGCAGCCTCCCGTACTGCAGCTACATACTATTGGTGCTACTTGCCTATGTCATATTTCTGTAGTGTTAGAGTTTGCTCGTTTGTAAAATATGACACTGATGCCAGTGGACTTGTTCATGTCTGCAATTGGTCATCTGCTGCTAGCACCACCTCTTTTATGTGAACGCACTCCAGGTGGATCGAGAAACCCTTGATTGATTTACCGAGTTGATAAATAGCTTCATGGTACCGCTTATCCCGCTTGTGATTGTTAGTATTAGTTAAGCCAGATAACGAAAACATATCCTGGGCATGTTGAACTCGCTTCGTGGTACAGGCCCCTGGGCCCCGTTTCAGAAAGCAGGTTCAACAAACTCTGAGTGTAAACCTGAACTCTGAGCTGCCAAACTCAGAGTTTCCGTTTTCAGAACAGGTGTTTAAAATGAGTTCAGTCAACTCTGAGTATGTTGAGCCAGATGGAAGCACATGCGTGGGGATGAAAAAAAGCCATCATCAATGATACAACGATTCACCATGGCAACGGGTAGCCTAGCCCAGAGCCCTTTAAAGAGAGAGTTGCGTCAGCGGGGGTCCAAAATGCTACATCGTCACGTGGTTCATGGAGACCGCAGATAGTTCCCAGAAGTCCTAGGTGGGCAATTCAAAATGAGCGAGAGAAACGACAAAACGGCGATTTTAAGCGATTTCTGTTAATTTAAACAACAAATGCGTTGATTTACAACATGTGTACAGCACACTGACACGTAACTGTAGTTACATCACTATTTTTTTATAAGGAGGACATACTGTATAGTTTTTACAATAACAGCTACAATCACTTACCCTGTGGACATTTTTGGCAAACCTTACATTGGAAAGTGTTGCAAACATGTTTAAAATTCAGATGAGATTTACCTTTCTAACATACCTTTTAATAATTCCATGGTACCAGGGTTAATTGAGTTTACTGACTAATGTATCTTTAGGACTTCAGATAGAACAGACAGGTGACTATCAATGATTGTCATGCATTCATTTAATAAATCTCCTATAAACTTAGAAAACAGCATGTTAAGTGGTTTGTGTCTTTGAACTGTCTGTCAGAAAAATGAGTATGAACGTTTGGTTTCCCAGCTGACATGGAGAGGAGGAAAAATGGTTGAATCAGGTCAACAGGAGCGACCTTACAATCACTAAAGAGGCTAACAATAAAATATGTGAGGTACTTTTTCCACAAAGAAAGAACACATCACTGGCTTTATATTTTGTTTTATTAAAACATCAACCTTTCTTAAAGCATTTTTGGGCTTTTTAACATAGAACAATATATAAAGCATGCTTTACAAACAGCCAGGAACACAGAACAAGGACGCAGAGGCAAGGAGGGACACTACAAACACAGCGGAAACATGAACAAGGATAAAAAGGAACAAATCAACCAAAACCCCAAACCATGACAGTATCCGTTTACTCTTTCCCCCCATAGTTTGTGTTCTTCCTGGATCTTGTGGCTGTTGGGAATTTAACTTTTCAGACACAGCCCGTTCAAAGGACTGTAGTAACCCCCAACAAAAGAATTACTTCAGAGAGCTTGGTTCATCGCTAATTGTAAAGGTTCACCTGTTAGGTCTCTCTCCACTCCGATTCAGTGCAAGGCTTCTTTTGAGCTCTGATTTGAGAATTAAGGTGACGTCGGCTAACCATGCCTTTTGCCAATTACCGATAAATATCGGGCACCTCTGTTTGTCAAGAAAACGACTGTTTTTTCAGCTGTGCGTTTATTACACAATGGCCTTAATGACCGGTAAAACTTTCTACCTCTTGTCCTGCATTAATGTGAAACATACTTCATCTATTCCTGGGAACGATGTAAAAATACTATCTAGTTCTATCTTGTTTAAGAACCAACCCCTCCTGCTATCCTTTTTCTTCTCCCTCATGTCGTCCTTTTGTTTGGAGTCGACGAGCTCAAGAGTTAGTCATACTCGAGGATAAAGAAATGTTGAGTTGCATTAGACTATTTAAATAAACATCCAACCTTTAGGTAGTTTTAAAAGTTTTTTAAAGTTAATAATGTGCAAGCCTTTTACAATCTCTACATTACAAACAAATTCACCATTTGGGGTCCAGCCACACTGGCTCTTGGCTAGTATCTTCATGTACTATGCATTGGTATAGAAGCACGCAGAGGATTTGTATTACCTTGTTCCCTGTTTGATCCAGTCCTCCGCCTTTTGAATTTTTTATACTGAGTAGCAGACAGGGCAGTGTGTCCTTTTAAAAGATTTAATGCAACTTCTCACAGAGACCAAGTCCAACGAGCAATGGTTGAGAATATGTTTACGTTTCTTAGCCGAGGTGTGACACTAACCTCTTTTTTAAACTCTCAAACATGCTGCTGTTGCTGCTGCTGCTGCCTAATCTCGTTTTAGGTTGATAGACGACTGGCCACTTATTACTCCCGATCTTAGTCTGTACAGTTGTGGGCAGGTAGGGATGCGGTTGATTAAATAACCGTAAGAATCTTTGGTAGCGTCATCAAGACTTTCGTCCAGGGAGAATTTTGTTTAATTAATGTAACTGTCTTGAGGGTTTTTAAATAGTACCAGGCAATTCCTGTTCAAAGTGATGGTATGACCATGTTTATCTTGGTGAAAAACATTTTAAATCACAACGCTCATGTTCCTGTGATGAAAATCCTGACTATTCCAGATGGTCGGAGGAGTAAAAAAATGACATATTCCATTTTCCTTTTTTTATCGGTGGGAAACCAATGCGTTTAATCTTCAAATGAATTAGCTAGTCCTTCAATTGATTTCACTCATTATCATGAGAGCTACATGAAAAAATCTCTTATGAAATTTATTTAAAATTACAAATATGGTGATGGTGGCCCTAGAGTGAGTCATTACTTGTGGAAGAAGAAATGTGCAAATTGTACTCATTCGCATTATTAAAACAACACTTTCAGACACTACACCCATCATTATTTCGGCACCGTTAATTGCGTCATTGCCGTTGTGGTATGTAGGCTCAGGGCTTAAAGTTCAACAAACGCTACTTTCATCAGCCTTGTTACCCAGCTGTTTTCAGTGAAAATCCCACTGTACACTACCTGCTCAGCATCAAACAGAAGACAGACAATATGAACACAGTGGAGCATTTAGGAATTGTTAGAAAATCACTAGGGTGGTGGAATCTTATTTTCACTTGATTTTCTTGAAACCCTCCTTAGTTATAACTCCAATAACTTCCCCTCAACAGACCAAAATAAGTAAGTAATGGATAGTTACATTGATAGATCTCGTTTTGCCACTAAGAGGCAAAAGCAAAAAAAAAAATTAAGATGGTTTACCATAATTTAAACCAGGAGATAACCCCAATGCTCAAAGTAACAGTAGAATTAGCACTTGCCAAATGTCAAGCAAGCACAATGAGACTATTAACCCACACTGATTTTACAATATGCCACGAGTGAAGGCTGAAATGAAATAGAAATCTGAGTTAAAAAAACAAAACAGACTCCAAAAGACAAACATGCTCCATGTGTTAATAGACAGTATTTTTGAGCCTATTCAACACGACAGTTTTATTAAATGATAATGTTGTGTTTACAGCTCGTTCCACTGGCCAAAACTTAAATAGTGCAGCTTTAATGATGACCATGTGCAAATGAGTATGTGTGTACAGCTGTGCGAGGTTAACACGTAATTTACTATCGAACAATCAGAGCCCTCTTCTTTGTACAATGTCACAGATTTAATTCAATCAGGGCATGTAAAGTGCACATACACATTCAACTGACATAGACAATTTATCAAAACTAGAAAGCTCTTTTTGTGGTGTTTGTTATCAAACTCATTCTACAACAGCTCTTTATTTTGGGTTGAAAATAGCTCATAGAAGAAAGGCAATACAGTCCCCCACACACTGAAGCCATGGCTACACATTCACAAAAGGCTTGGAAACATGCACTCATGCTTTAACAAATATTGAATGTCATGCTTGCAAGGCCCCAGTGGCAACAAGCAATCATCGTTTCAAGTATGCTTGAAAGGGAGCAAAACAAAAAATCTGCAGGGAATCAGGCATTCATCATATATGTCTTTGCCTATAATGACATTCAAAGTCTGTGGGAGTGTATCAGCACTCCCTGTACATGCTGCCGCTGCTTCCAAACTGCACCAACAAACTACTATAGAAAGGTTGTGTGCAGTTCAGTTATACCTAAATATAATTTTTAAAAATCATGCACAGATACACAATCATTTGCTTTCCTCTTTTCTTTAAAACTTGCTGTTGTCCATATTCCATTTCTTCATGCAGCTAAGGTTCATGTTTTTGGCTGAAGCTCCAGTGCAGGGAATAAGGTATATAAAAATAGTTCAATATGCAACACTGGGAGATATTGGTTGCTTTCTTTCAGCAGCTGGAGGTAAATATGAGTTGGAGGCTCATAGAGTTCAGTGGTAAACTGAAATTTTAATAAAATATTAAAAATCAGTAGCTGAGGAGGCTGCCAGACGGACAACCCACACAGCTCATTATTTTTAATTAGCAAGAATAACACTGAAACTCAACCTCAAACCTATGTATCATTTCAAAGTCAAATGATTAGAGCACAGAAACAAAACACCAGTGTAGGTGTTCAAATACCTAACTGCCCTCAGACTACAGGTACCATTTCACATTCCTTGATTTGCTGCTGTTTGAACTGAGATTCTGAGGGTTAAACAGAGCAGCACCGTCAGACCAAACAAACATGACACATGCCACACTGGATGTCTTCAGCGCATTCAAAGTTCGTCAAGAAAAGTAGTAGAAGATAGAGCAGATGCACTTGTATTTAGGGATACCACCATGCAGCTACTGTCAGAGTCTGTATCTTATATCACTGTGTTGAAGCACCTCTTTGGAGATAAATGTTCTGTCCATTCTGGTTTGGTAATGGTCTGGTTTTTACAACAGTGTGGATTTCACTCCTGTTGAGGAGAAAACTACTAAACTAAATTAAAAAAGAAAAAGGAGAATGCATTTTGCAATACACTGAGGTTATATTCAGGAAGTAATGTACCTTGACAAGCTGCCTAAAAACGCAATACAACTGACTTAGAGTTCCTCTGTGGTGAACTATTTACTGATTTAGGAACTGAAATTAGTGATAAAATACTTTTTTAATTCTTTGAGTGTTCTCTATTTTGAAAGACTACCAACAAGGCACAACCACAGATACTGCCAACAACCTCCATGTTGCCACCATCCACTACCTTTAGTCTCCTCACACGATAGAAACCTACAGGCATGATCAATAGGTTTAGCTAACTAATATCATAAACATTGTCTTTTGGCCCAGACTGGAAAATCACACATCACAGCTGGGATTGCTCCAGGAACAATTATATTCATTCAAATGTTCATTGCTTAAACCAGTAAATATGTTCCTGTATCATTTTACATGTGTGGTTTCCAGTGGTTGCCATGGTTACATAGCGAGAAGTGGTTGGAAAAAAAAAAATTGAAAGCGTCAGTTCAGGCAGCAGTCCCAAATAGCTAATTTCATGAAAGTGGCAGCTCTCCACGCAACATTACATATATTCAGCTTTTCTCCAAAGGGACTTAACGGTAGGTAAGTTTGAATCATGTGGACACCATCCAAACATTGTGAGAATCATCACGTACAAATCAAATATGCTTAACTGCCTAAAGTGCTACATTTGGAAAAGGCTGTGTTTAGACTGATATCTGCACTGAAAAAACACAACCCCCTCATTCATTTTAATGACACCACGCACTGACACAGTGGAGCTCCTCATGCAGAGGGCTCCAGCAAGAACAAGATCCAACAAACTGTTAGATCTGTAACGCCATCCAGCAACTCACTGAGTTGGCCAATTCTTGGTAGATTTCTTTGTGACGTGAACAGTGTAATTGTACTGTTTGGTATTTCACAAGTCCTACTGGTACAGCCTCATGTGACCCCGACTTACATTAAGATGTATTTCTTGTTCGAGACATTGGTTAAAATCCAAATACACTGGGACTGACTGCTTTCTTGTGTGTATGTGGCATAATGGTGTCAAAGTGGACAAACACTAACATCATTCTCCAAATTCCACAAATAAATATCATCTACCTGGAAACTACCTGCAAGCTTGAACCTGACAGACTCAACAGGAAGTGCAGCATACTGTACAGCAGTATCATGTTAAATGGCATCTTTTGTCTTCTGTCCTCATCCTAGACTTCCTTTTTTTCCTGCAGATGTGTTAGGAGCTGGATCATCACTTCTTCTCACGAGCATAATAAAGTCTTTGCTTTCTCTGTCCTTTTTGTTGTGGATCTCTCTTCTTGCTCTCGGTCTAGTAACCCACCCCGAGGACTTTTTTCATGTGCTCATACACCACGTAGGACATACTGACAGCTGGAATGACTTTTAGGAAGTTGGGGGTGATGCCGCGATAAAGGCCAGGTACACCTTCATGAGATATGATGTATTTGAATTGGCCCACCATGGTCAGCTTGGGTTTACCCTCAGTGATGGCTGAAAGAAGAGGAACAATGCAGTTACAGAGTTACAGAGGCTCTTATAAGAAGAAGAATCTATTGTTAATGCTCACAATGTTTAGAATATGTGTGAAGCTGCAGTTTATCTCACCTTGTGCCTGCATACGTGTCCGAATGAGAGCGAGGGGATAGGATGCCAGCTGGCCGCAGGTGCTGGAGATCGTACCACAGCCGAGCAGGACCAAAACTCCTGGATCTGCTGAATGTACACAGTACCTCTGGAGCCAGGCGTTCTTCAGAGTCTTAAAGAAGGCAGAAAGAAAGAGTTTATAGAAAAAAAAGGAGAAGAAGGAAGGAAGGAAGGAGGAAAGTAGGGTTACAAGAGGTAAGGTAACCTTTGAGCTTCCAACCAAGCTGTCATTGCTGGAATGTTACTCATCAGTAACAGTACCCATCATATCTGTCAGAGTGATTAGCACAGTCAGCCTCAAGCTGACAGCAGTGCCAGCCAACTGCCCACACAGACTTCCATTTAAACTGAGGCCACAATTTTCATGACAGAGGCGGCTCTAACCTGCTCTAATTTACATATTTGTGACACTACACACACAAATCTCACACAGCTTCTTCAGCAGGGTCTCCTCTCTCTTACTTAGGCGATCTCATTTAAACTTTTCTAAAATCTACTTTCTTTGAAGCTCAGTTAAAATGGAAGTCAATTAGTGAACCCCCATCCCACTCATCTTCAACCTCTCACACAAATTTACGGTTTTCACAATAAATGCCCCAGTGTATGTTAACAGGAAACTCGGTGGACCTGGTTTTCAAAATAAAAGCCATGTAGATCAACATATCTTAACAGGAAGCTCAGGATGGAGTTTGTTTTCCAAAATAAAAGCCAATGATCACTGTTAAAAAAAAACTAGTGATTGACCTAGTTTTTCAAAATTCAAAAAGTCCCAGACAGTAACTGCATCTGAACTAGAAAATTAGAAAGAGGTGGTTGTAATAGGATGGTAAGGCTAGATTTTTAAAAATAAATGCCTCAGGTGGTAAACAGAGCTTAATGAAGGTGTGTGGAGAAAGGCTGGATTTTCAAAATAAGTAATTCATTTCAGATTTCTGCATTTTAAGCAATGCTTTGAATGTCCTTCTCCATGTCTTCTCCAAACTTCTCCCACACCCACTGCTTCGCATCTGTTACAGCAGAGGCTGCAGCCCTTGGGGCCCATCGATACCTTGCAACTGCCTCCGGAGTCCTCTGAGACAACAAATCCCGGAAGTCCTCCTTCTTTAGTCGGCTTCCTTGACCACAGGTGTCCACCATGGTGTTCGTGGGTTACCGCCCTTTGAGGCACCTAAGACCTTGAGACCGCAGCCTCCCGCTGCGGCTTCAGCAATAAAGGCTTTGAACCCATAGACCTACCTTGTATGATTTCCACTACAGTTCACTTACATTATTGTGAAAGAGTGGCTAAACATGTAAAAACACATGTACACACCTCATACACAGCCAAGTCGATGCCAGCATAGGGGATGATGCCCAATGTATTTGGCAGGTAGCCCCTGTAGAAGGCCCGGATTCCCTCGGTCTTCAGGATCTTTCTGGCACAATCAGCCATACCAGAGTATTGTCCTGTCTTCCTCAATGTAAGACGAGTCTTCAGCACCTACCCAACAGAGGGGGACAGGTGAAAGTTGAAGAAGGTAGAAGAATTCAATGAATACACAGTAAAAGAGTAAGGATAGACAGGAGCAATATTCTATTCTTCAGCTGGACAAAGGAGATAGAACTAGCATTTGAGGATTTTATGTTTACCTCAGACATTTTGTTTTCTATTGTTGATTCTTATGATGGGTGCTGAAGGGTGACAGGAAGGAGGGGGGAAGTATTGTTTGCTCACTGCTTTGCAGCATGGTTTCTGGTTTGCATGCTCAACCAGTATGCAGCTATGTGCTTCAGTTAAAAACTGAGAGAATGTTTCATCTAGAGCGTAGCTCAGGGCACTGCAACCAAAGCTCCACTGTGTAAGACATCAATGTCCCGATCATTCACACATTCCTGATAGGGTTAACTAAGGGTTTGTGCATGGACTATGCTTGTTTAGGGCATTTTTAGTCTTCCAACCTCAAAGCGCTTTACACTACATGTCACATTCACCCATTCATACACTGGCTGCCAAGAAAGCGCACATGCACATCAGAAAGGAACTAATCATTCACACACATTCATGCACAGATGGTGCAGCCTTCAGGAGCCCATTGGAGTTAGTATCTTGTCCAAGGACACTTCCATATGCAGACTAGAGGAGCCGGACTAGAGGAGCCAGGGATCGAACCACTGACCACCCTTCTGACCCTTCTGATTAGTGGACCACCTGCTCTACCTCCTGAGTCACAGAGATAACCATATAAATAGAATGATGAAATCAGAAATCTATGCTATTTACAAGCCCTGCACAGTAAGTGGACAGCTGACTGACCCCAATGCTAAACTTAAAGCAGCTCAGGACATTTTTAATGAGAGGTGGTGCATGGGTGCCAGCCTTGGTTACTAAGTCTTAGAGCTTGTATTTTCTCAGAAAGCAGGTAGTTGTTTTTTACAGTGCTCTTCTAGAAGAACTTGTCTGCATCAGAACTTGGTTTGCATTCATTTAAAAATTAGTACAATTAAAACTGCGTTTAGCTCCAGAAACACTGGCAAGAAATTTAATGTCAACCTTGCAATCACACAAATTTCCAACTGACCTCCATGGGATAGATGATGGTCTGGGCAATAGCTCCTGCCAGAGAGCCGGCAATGAACCTCTCTTGTACCCTTAAACTGCCCCCCTCTTTGCTGCCTCGGATCAGCCACTTGATCTGGCGTAAGAGAAGGAACAGGAGGAAGCAAAGGCATAAAGCATTGATGAAGACACAGAGGAGTGGCAGTAATATGATGCCGCTTGAGAGAAAGGATGTGCAAAGGTATACACAGAATCGAGAATGATGCAGAACTTATTCACTTTATCTTTACTTCACTTTATTTGACACAATTTGAGATTGGCGAGGGTTTGACCTTTCGTAGGGGGGGTGGAACAGTCCTTTTTGGGACCACTGCCGGTTTGGACACAAGATAAGTTTCACTTTTTAAATTTAAATAGCTTTGTATAAATAATATATGGGATGTGGATGAATATGTGAAGAAGCATATTTGATTGAGTAAAGAAGTTTAAGTCAAAGGCAAGATTAGATAGAGTAAAGAAACTTTTTGTCTTTATTTATATAGTAAAATAGTATTTTTTCACTCATTGCCTCAGGGCACGATTGTGCAGTTAGACAACTTTTGTTTGAATAACATTTTTATGGATTGATATGTGCAGAGATGCATAGTTATCACCATAATCTTTTTTTTTTGCTTTATTATGTACTATTACTCACAGGAAATGGATGCATGAACATTTTATGGGTGTAAGGAACGTGATCAGGAAGTCAAGCTTATTTCTTCCGACAGTGAGGACAGTGAGGAAGAGTGGACCCCAGAATCAGGTTTCAGGGAGACTTAGGAGATCAGGGTTGAGAGAGTAGAGTAACGTACTATATGTAATGAACGTGTGTGTGTGTGTGTGTGTCTGTGTGAGCGTGGACATCAGTGGGTGAAGAAAGGTATATGATCTACGCTTCCTGGCTGTTTTTTTAAAACTGATGTCCTAACTGATGACCATGAGTCTGTGGATGGGGAGCTAAATGATGTTCCACGTGTACCCTGGTGGAGTGCACACACTGCAGCTAATTTATAACCCACTGATTGATAAACCATTTGTGGCTGATTATAGTTAAAATAAACTGATGATAGTGTTGTTGTTGAAATAAAACTTCTTCTAATGTAGTCCTTGTTTGTTCCTCCTTATACTTATTATATACAGTATATATGACCTTCATAGCATCTTGTTGCCCTGAGGTAACAAACTAAAATCTGGTGGGTGTTGGGGAGACACATTTTATGACTGTTACATCATCATGGACCCCCAAGCTCCCAAAAAGTAGGGTGAAGTTTTTTTTCCGACCTAAAATAAAAATTCATGCCGTAGAGGGTTAAGCAAACACACTGCAGATAGATTTTCTCTTTGCCACTGACTGAAGTGCACTGACCTGCTCGTAGGCCATAAACTTAATGGCAGATTCAGGTGCAATCTTGAGGACGTTAATGCCGTTTCCCCTCCAGAGTGAGATGACGCCTCCCTCCTGGACCATCCCCCTCAGTCCAGACCACAGATTAATCCCCCGAGACGTAGAGCCGTGTACCTGGACACACAAACTTTGCCAAGTCAGTCATTTTATTACAACCTGTATTAAGTTTGAAATGTTACTTTAAGCTAGTGTGCACATCCAACAGAAAAAAAGGGAAACAAATGAAAAGGAGATGCTGTCACTGAAATTTGCGAGCAAAATCTTGTTTGTCAGTTTTGCCTGATGAAAATCTTGTGGGTAGAAACTTTTGGGAGCTTGTAAATTTCAGTGTGCGTAAACTTTTTTTCTCCCAAATGCAGTCCTTGAAGTGGGCTGGAACGCACCGGTACGCAGTACCGGCAACTGGACATTTTACTCTTTGGCGTACCGGGACATTTTCTTGCGCACCACGACTTCTCCCAAGCTGCTGGTCCTCTCCTCTGCCCTCTCCATATCAGGTTCTCTGGGCGCTACATGACGCTCACCTGTTCGTGTTCTCGCCTGCCTGCTAAACTCTGTCAGTGGAGAGAGAGGAGGGAGAAGAGAAGCTCGGGTGGCTTTCAAGGAGCCGTGTGCTGAATGTCAATGTTACTTGTCGCAAACCGACCAATCACAGCCTGGATGGGGCGGGACATTTAAAAACATTAATAGATAAGTGTCATTTTCACTGGGGACGTTGTGGACAGGTCAGAATCTGAATGTCTCCATCACTTTTTAAAAGCTTTTATTAAAATGCACAATAAGAAAACATGCGATGCAGCTGAAATATAGGGGAAACAAATGTGCATTGTCCAAAAGCTGATTACTGAATTATATTCCATTATATTTTTACATTTTGAATTGTCACCTGTCACCTTAATTTTGTTTTGTTGAATACTGGCACCTATTTTTTTCCACTTCGAGCTCTGTCTCTCTGTGGTAAGGCAGCCATTACAGAGTCATTTCCTTTTGCTGACTTGGACCACAGTCGTGTTTTTGAGTTTGTTTTCCAGTGCTGCTGATCAATGCCAGTCATTCCTTTGTTACATAAGTAGCTGCTGCCATTTCAAGCTTTCAGCACAGGCTGAGCCAACCTTGCTTTGAGTTTTTGCTAAAAAAGGCAACCCACCTGTTTTGTTTCATTTTTTAAAGTCAGTGTAAGTGAATATCAGTTTGTGTGTGTGTGTGTGTGTGTGTGTGTGTGTGTGTGTGTGTGTGTGTGTGAGAGCTCCAGACCCTGAAATACAGCCATATGTGGATGTTTCTACAACATTATATTCACTAACAGCTGATATGTGACCAACCTGCAGGAAGACTTTCAGGCGGTCCAGAGGAGCAGTTCCTGTCCGGGACACAGCTCCTGCCATGGCTCCAGCAACCAGCTGCCTCCACACCAGACCTGTCCGCCGCTCCTGCTCTGAGAACTCATCTGGTACCGTCAGATGTTCCCCAATGTCAAACATCTATAACAACATTGGATAATATAGTTGCATGCTGCAGTTCGCAGGTTCATACCCTTTAGCGAGTGAGCAAAATATGTTTACACACATGGTTTAACATTGTTATAAGATATATCCTGCAAGACATACAATTTTTGTAAACTGGAGCGATTTGAAAGAAACTTTCAGGGTATGTTTAAGGTTAGAGGAAAGATCACATGGCTGAAGGCAAACAAGGCATAGGCATGGCACAAATTGGATGTGGACTTGACCAAGATACTGGACGGGTCATTGTAAGTAGATGAAGAACTGGACTAAGGCAACTCAGGCAGAGAAAGAGGACCTGAAAGCCCTGTAGGAGGAGGTCAGGCTAGCCAGTAAGCGCACGGAATGGAAAGAAAAGGAAAGAGACAAGTTCTTCAAAGTTCTTCAAGGGCCCTTTCAAGCATGCCAGCCAGCTGCTGGAGGAAAACAAGAGTGTGAGGCTGGAAATCACCAGGGACTAGCTGGAGCACCACATCAGGAGGAGATCTTCTTACCGGTACTAGCAAGAAGGATGACCAGACCCAGAAAATCCAACTTCTGTCTGAGCAACCCGTCAAACAGCACACAGCAGAGCTCTCTGACTAACAGATGGGGAAAACTGTGGTGAAGAAGCTCCAGGGGAAGTACATGGTGTGCTACCAGTTCACACTCTACAGGAGGCTGATGTGGCCACTGAAAATGAGCAAAATTCTCTCATGCACAGCAAGTAAGATGGACAGAAGTCCATGTGTAATGTGTTGTGTTTTCTTATTGTATTGTATTTGGATGTTTTTCCATTTGTGTTGCGATCTATTTGCATGTGGTCTCTTAAGTTGCAGTGCTTTGGCCTCAACTCCACTGTCATAGGGGTGTTACCAATGGTGGCATGATCAGGTCCGGAGCGAGGTGGCCAAGGTGCTGGAGGGATCCAGTTTGTCAGGCAGGGAGGAGGAAGTAGAAGCACCAGGCTAAGAGAAACACCAAAGCTCTTTTCCTCCAATCAGGAGTGGAATATGAGAGTTGCCTCCGCCCTGATATTGTAGTGTCCACTAAGGTAAGAGCTGTACTCCTCATTAAGCTTACAGTACCATGGGAGGAGGGGGTTGAGGCTACCTTTGAACTAAAGAAATCCAAGTACTCAGGACTGGCTGCAGAGTGCAGGGAGGCTACCCAGTGGAGGTTGGATGCGGAGGCTTTGTGGGGCTGTCAACCACATGCCTGCTGAGGGACGCAGGAGTGACAGCTGGAGGAAGGCAACAGAAGAACTGGCAGAGGAGGCGGAGAAGGGCAGCTTTTGGCTGTAGCAGAGGAGGAAGGACCTGTGGTGGGGAAAGAACATCTAATCCAGACTCCAGCTGCAGGAGGAGGCAGGGAGACGTCCCTGTCTCCTGAGGCAGACCCTCAACAGCAGCCAGATGCTAACAAGACTCTGTTGCTGAACATGAAGCCGATGATAGAGGAAATACGTTCTGACAGTGTCAGCAAATTGAATTAAAAAGTTACTCCACACACTGTTTAATGGATAGTAGGCTGCTGTTGCTTGCTACAAGGTGTAGGACTCCGTTTCCCATGCACCAAGTGTGCCTTGCTCTTGTAACGTGGTCAGTGCTATACGCTGGCAATCTTGTAGTCTAATAGCAGGCGCTGTGGGGCCAGAGTGACAATGACAGGGACACCATTCAAACTATTACAAGTCAGTGTACCATCAGAATGATTTGAAGTTGTTTATTTTAAGATAAAAAGTTATTTGAAGATAAATTTCTACACAATGTGGCTTTAATACACACTTTTTTTTTTACAGCAAATAGATTTTTTTGTGAATTTAAAGAAAAGATTGGATGTATTCCACACCACTAACACAACATATCTTTATAATAAAAGACTACTTACACATGTGTGTTGTCTCTCATCTGCCCCTTCCTGTTTTGTTTTATTACCCTACATACGTCCCGCTCCGCTTCTCACAAGTGTAAAGAATGTAAATGCTGTTAGGATGTTTTCACTGTGGAACCTGGTGACTCACATGGGAGTGTTTCCAGTAGTGGATGATCTCCTCCATGTTGTGAAAAGGGTTGAACAGGAAGTGATCACGCCATTCAGTCCAGTCAATGGTCATAGTGCCGTCCTTGTCCATACTGACAGAGACAGATACAGCAGAAAATTAGAACACATACTGAACAGTATCTGCTAACAGCACTGTGAACAGCTGCTGCAGATTCTCGCAAAATAAATCTCCAATGTTCACGAACAAGCAGACAAACTTTTGATGTCATGTTTTTTTTTTTTTTACAGTATGCTGAATAATATACTCATGTAAACTATTGCAGTCAACTGAAGTAAAGCATCTGTAAACATCACTTTACATGCAACCCTGGTGATTGTCCACTGGGGAGTTAGCTCAACAAGATCATGACCTCTCCCTGGTGTCTAAAGGTGGGACTTCAAGCCCTGGGTGACGCAGCATAAACATTGTAATGTACATTCAGGCATTGTGCTGTGTGGATTAGAGACGTGATGATAATTTTAGCCTAAACAGTTCTGCTGTTGGACACTCCTGTATTTCACATTTATCTTCCTCTTCTTGCTTTTTTCATTTTCCTTCAGAAAATGAAAAAAGACAACAGAGCCCCCCTCTGTTGCTAAAAGAAACACTATGGACTGCACTATAGTGCAGTCCGGTATAATGATAATAAAACCTTGAATGTGTCCTGTCACATCAGAATGTCACTTCCTTGTCCATGACACGGCACTTTGAACACTTTGAACTACTCCACAGGATGTTCACACTACCTTTGTCAAACCAAAGGCCCTAGTCTTCTGTTGTTTGTTTGTCATCAGTGTAAAACCTTCATCAGGGCTCTGGGCCTGCAGTGCAAGACAGGGGTCCAACTTTGTTAACCTAATGTTCAAGGTCTATTTATCTGACTTCCTTTGTGTGTCCAACTTCACGATAAAAGAATAGGCTTAGTGTTTTTGAATGCTTCTCTGATTAAAGACACTTTCACTTATTCTGACTAATTACATGTCTGCTCAGGTTGTGGTTGGCTCGTGTTGAAATCATGTGAGGTCACCAAAAGATTTCATCTTTTATATGTCATATGGCTCTGCATGAAGAAATATGTCTTTCTTTCATTTGCCAATAAGTCATTCACAGACATTATTTATGTTTCCAGAGAGGTCAAACTCCCTGTTAGAGGCCGCTACTCTTTAAACTGTCAAAAAGCTTTGAAAAGAGAAATTCAAATAGTCATTTGGGATGTGGGAGGTGAGTTGTAGTGCTGTGCATAACAGTCTTGTCAGCACCAGTCACAGATACAGGGCAGATGAAAATCCACTGAATGTATTATTTAATCATGTTTTACAGCTGGAGTCTGGACTTCTCAAACACGTCATCATTCAAAACCCTATTTATAATGAATTATCATCAGATTTGGAAAAGTGTCAAACTGATCATAAATATGAAAAATAACACACACAGATAGACACACACTGTACCTCTGCAGTATTCTGGAGGCCTGCTCCATGGTAACCTTCACTCCAAGCTTGTGCAGTGAGTGCTGGATCTCTCCCACATCAATTTGACCTACAGAACAGAACAGAAAGCGCTCACACCTCTGTAAACAGCAGTCTGTTTGTTCAGCCAACAGAAAGATAATATCAAATGTATTTTATGTGCATCACTGGAAATGCAAGAAGTAGCAGGAAGTGTGTGTGTGTGTGTGTGTTGTGTTTAGCATGCCCACACCATCGTTGTTGCGGTCAAGACTGTGGAACATGAGCCGCAGCCTTTTCTCATGCGCCCGCAGGTACTGGGAGAACTCCTGGAAGTCCAGCAAACCGTCATGGTTGATGTCGCTCTCGAGGACTATCTGCGGACAGAGGCAGCCTGTCAGTCACTCAGCAGGGAGTACAGGCGTGTGAAACTGGGAGGGAGCAGGTAGAGATGCTGGAGGTAGAGGTGCACAGATGAGGGTGAGTTGGTAATCTGGACGGCACGGAAGTGACATGGATCGGGGAGGTGTATAAAGAGTGCTATAGATACACAAGTGAGGAGTCAAGAGGGCAGAGTGTACGGCACTGTGCTCCCTGCAAGGCAAGAAGTAAAGCACATCTTAAACACAACTCTCCTTTCGTGGTTAGAGAAAGAGATATCTCTCTACAGTCCACACATGAGGACATTTGTCTTTTTGCTTCACATGCTGATTAAACACCACATCTTTAATAATGACACTTCAAACAATAAATAAACACAGTGAACACGGTACAGACAGAAACGGATGTGTTTCCGGTGTAGAAACGTGTTTATGGTCATGAGACAACGAATGCAGGAGTTGCTCTTGAGCACACAAGGGTGGAAAAACGCGCTGACATACTGTTACTGTTACTCATCTCGCGGCGTCAACGCTTTGAGACAGCCTGGCAAAAGCGTCCGTGTTTGACGCATAAGCTTCAGCGTCCGTGTGAGACACCCTGGGCTTTCAAGTAACTCCAATCCTTATTTTAAACAAGAACGCAAACTCTTCCTGAACCCAACTAAGTAGTTTAGTGCCTAAATCTAAGGCGTTTCATACAGAGGACCACACATTTATTAAAAATAGGGTTTTATTTTAGAAGTATGGCCTGGTTTTCTTGTCGCTTGATTGCAGTGTGCACCGGATGAAAGACTTGGAACTACACGCTATAAATTGACGTGTCTGGTGTTCTTATCTGAAACTCTGTAACTCTGCTCTGACAACATGCTGCTATTTTGTCCAGGTCTCTCTTGAAAAAGAGGTTTTCAAATCTCAATGAGCTCACTATCAAAATATTAAACACTATAAAGGTGTTTAATATGGACGCTGAAGGGCACCATGTGCATCAAGGAGTCTGTATTTGACACCCTGAGAAGAGAACGTGTTGGAAGTACAAGTACAGTTACTAGTGCAGTAACATTTAAATGACTAAAAACTGCATCACTTTTTGTCTTCATCATCCACAAAATGTAACAGATCAGTGTAATCTTTGCATTTTTGTTGTATGATCTTGATCTTTTATCTCTGTTATTGTCTTTTTTGGCTTTCGTCTCTGACCCTGGGCCCTCCGACCTCTTTCAGAACCCGTGGTATCAACCAGGGAACAACATTATTGGTGAGCCTCAATAATCTAACCAACCTCAGGCTCTGCATTAATCCCATTAAAGGCTATTGTTTGATGGACATTTCAATACGTAGCAAAAGAAACCTGTAAAACAATGTAAGCCAAAGGTCTCATTGTCATATTGTTGTCATATTACTGCAGCGATCCTGGTTCAGTTCTGGTTTGTGCACGGCATCCCCTCCTTGTTCCTCCATAATTCCTGTCTGCATCTGTACTGTAGCCTATACAATAAAGAAAATATACAGACAAAAGGGGAACAATGTGTGCAACATTCTTATGTAAAGAAAAGAGGATTCCTCCTTATCTTCTGCCCTAAACTCATGCTAGAGACAGCCGATCAGCTGATTACCCTGTGCCACTGTGCATGTTTTTGTACTTCTTAACTTGTGAGCAGCAGTTAGACTGTTACGCTTTGGAAATGAGGACACTACTGTGAAATTAATTAAGTTTGGCTGGCCCTCATTGTTCCAGGGGGTTCATGTATAATTAGCCCTTCACTACATTCACCAACAGAGTTTAAGGTTTTCTGCAGACCCAGCACCTGCGATGAGAAGCAAAGAAAGCCTGCTGCATCTGTATTCAAAGCAGATCAGAAAATAATTATATAGGTCATTACAATATTTTACTGTTTATGTTGGAGGATTTGTTGAATATAGCCTGGTTAGACCTCTGAATTGCTGCCAAACTTCTAATATTTTAAACAGTGCTCTATAGTGCCAGCTTAGGAGTAAAAAGGTTACTTACTAAGTGTGAAGAATAAGACAACATATCAAGCAACCTTCTCCCAGTGACAGTGAAGGAAGAGCTATCAAGTCATTGGTGCGTTTGACTTGATGCGGCGCTGCGCAGCACTGACTTACCGTGATGCATGCTGGACTTAAAAAAAGGCATGCTGGTTAGAAATTGTGTCCAACTTTCGCTGGTGTTGCAAAACGTCACCATGTCACATAAAACCTCGTGGGAGCAAGGCAGCTGTAGGCGCCGAGTCCGGCGCTGCAGTTGCTTTTCCCCGACTGCCCCAAGTTGTAACCACACTATTGTCCGGTCTCGCGGTCTTTGTCTTTGCAATTACCGTGAGATCAGTCATTGATCTCAGCTCACAGTAAGCTGCTGCAGGTAGAATGTGTCCAACTTGACGGCGCAGTTTTCATACCCCGCCCCTGCAGTCACCTGCAGCTAGACTATCAAGTCGGCGAAAGTCAGCCGCCGTCATCTCGAACGCACCTATTGTGACTGATTATGTATGGTCAGAGCAACAGCCAATCAGAGTCAAGGATATTGTTGATTTTTTTTATTCTTACGTTTTACTTGTGTGGAATCCTTCACTAGCATTTAACGTGAAATGAACAACAACATAAATATCAGAGGAATAATATATATATATATATATATGTATATATATAATAATAAGAATGAAAACAAAGTTAACAGGAAAGAAAACCTGCAGCTGGCAGATGAGGTTCATCAGATGGAGCATATGATGAAAATGTAGTACTACAGCAGCAGTGCAAGGTGTAAGGGAAGTGACATCAAACAAGATAAGTGTTAACTCTATGCTAGTTGTTTTCACTATTGGGAAATGCAAAAAGGTGGAGACACATTAGTCAACTTTCTAAATCAAATGGAAATAACAGGCTAAAATGACCCTGTTCCCGATTATTTATATTGCACACTCGCATTAGGGCTGGACTTGATTTCATTCATTTGAATCACTTAATTTTTAGATTTGACTTCATTTTACTCATGCATAATTGTTGAAAAAATATTTTATCATAATTGTTTTCAATGTTCTGCCTCAGATTTGTGAAGTGTTCCACTGTTTGGCCTCAAAGTGTTTGTTCTGTCACGATCCTGCCTGTGTGTCTTGTTGGGGAGCCGGGTTGTGTGGTTCTGATCTGTTTGGTTTCATTATTCTTTTGATTGTTCTGCTTTGGTCTTTGGTTTGCCTGTCTGTCCTGTTTTGTTTTTTTGCCTTGTGATGTTTGATTTGTGTTTCTGCATTTTGATTTGCTGCCCATATGTCTGTTTTTGCACTGCAGTACTACTCCTAACCAATGTGCAGCTCTTATTCTTCAGTGTGTGGCGTAAAAGTGAAGAGTTTATGTATTTGTTTTGAATTCAATCTAAAGTTCACTTTCAGTGAGTTATCAGTCAGAGAACTGTACAGCAGCACAGGTGGGACGTCATCTTCCTGTGCCAGGACCAGAGAAACAGTGACACTGACACACAAAGATAAACAGTAATAATATAATAATATCCTACAACGCTGTTTGTCTCGCAGCTTCTCACTTTAGTTGCAGTTGTGCTGCATAAAAGAATATTTACTCAGACTGGTGAGAAGCTTCAGGAAGGACAGGAGGAGGGTTGATGAGCAGGAGTTCAAGGTATTTTCTTGCTTATCTATTTATGATTTCCTCTCTGTCTCTGTTCCCGCTTCCAGCTCAATCAGCTTACTCCCAGCGTTCACTCTGAGCCAATCAGATTTTGCCACAACCTCTGTGAGCCAGTCATCTCGTTGCTGTTCCTATCTCTGCTCTACAATGTTGTATGGCAGGGTCCTCACCACTTTCTCTGTGCTCCATTTACAGACCCGGGGCTGAAAGCCGGATATAACCGCAGAGCTAGAAAACCGTGAGGACATACTTGCTGAATTTAACAAAAAGTATTGTATAACAATCACTTACTGTCCCTTTAAGTCTCTCCTGGTTGAAACAGAAGCGGCTCAACATCTAGGCTATTTATTCGATGCATACACAGAGTTGGTGGCCTGGATTCAAGAGTTACTGTTAGATTAAAAACAGAATATTTACAGAAGAGATCCCCACAACCAGAGTACCTAAAATAAATGAAAATCCAATGTACAAATTACCTCTAAATGTTCTTACTGTATTACATAACAGCTGAGCTCATTTTGTAATATAATAAACTCTCTGTCTCTTTATGATTCCAAGATGAACTGAAGATCACCTTTCTTTTTCATGTCTTGTGTTTTCTGTGATCCCATGTGAAATTAAAATTGACTTGTGAGACATGTCAGATTCCACGAGTCGTGATTTGACTCATGGAATCTGCTGCCTTCTGCCTTGTGCTTTACAGATGGGGCGGTGAGTTCACAGCATGCTTTGGCATACAGGGGGGTTGAATTTGTGAGATTATTGTTGCTAGGCTCCTGACAACAAAGTGGATCCCTCTATTTCTAATAACTGTTGATGATTTGTACCTCAGGTACCTCGCTTCATTTTAAAACGGCAGTCGTTGGATTCTCAGCACCTCCAGTAGGCTACATGGTGGAGACAAAAGCAGTGGCTTTATATGTTCTTTCCATGAGACTTTTTGAAATCCCAGATGCTTCATACACACAAACTGCAACCTCAAGCTTCTAAAAATTAGCTGTGACTCCTCTAAATGTAACTTAAGACATAGTGCTGACAGTAAAAGAGAGATACTGTACACAAGACAAATAGCAGGTATTGATTTCCAGACTAGTACTAATATAGACACTTTTGCCACTACAGAGACGAGCTACAATATGAGTAATGAACATCATCCACAGGCTGCTCTCCTCTTCATCATCCTCCACTAACAGAGAGGGAGGGGGTTGGAGTTGGTTGGAGCTGTTCAATGGGGTGAAGCTACATTCTCTGCCACCTCTCTTTAGGCTATTTATGTCTATATATTTAAATGTTCTACTGTAGGCTGTCCAGTATTAGTTTACCACTCTAACACTGCATGGCAGTAAAGCAGAGGTCCAGCCTGTGTGCACCTGTCCTAGCACCAGCCTGCCCCCCGACTCACCTCCTCTGCCTCTCCCTGGTGTAACCCTCGAGCTGCCAGTCCGGTCCTCAGTTCGTTGATGTCAACCCTCCCATCTTTATTTAAGTCCAGCTGCTTGAACAGCTCCGCGTATCTCCTCTCCCTGTCCGCGTCCAGAGACGCTCCGCTTTCCCCGTCTTCTACGTCTCCTCCGCGGTGAGTCTGGGCGCAGGACCGCTCCACGTCTTCGCCCATGTGAAAGAGAGAAAGCCGGTGTTCTGTACTGGTCGACTGCTAATTTGACAGCCGAGCATAACACTGTCACAACAGAAATGAGTGTCCTCTTTTTACCCAGCGGAGACCGGGTCGCTTCCTCGCACCGTAAGGAGCGCAGAACGGAGGAGAGCCGGAGCGAGGCTGCGCTGTTCGCCCGCTGCTTCTGCTGAGGAGGGATGGATGTGGCTTAGACGAGCTCTGCTCAGATTAATCCCCCGCCTCGGTTACACAGCCTGCTCACACGCGCCAATCCATGGACTCCCTCAGGTGACTTAAAGTTTGTGTCAGAGGAGGAGCTCGCTAATGAGCAGCGCTCACATCATCCGTACACCGGAGAGGCACGGTCTCTATCACACTGCTGAACCCACTGCAGCATCTCTTTTTACGGTAAAGCCTGTGGGCGCCGACGAGGATTTAATGGTGCATTCAAGTGCACCCTGTAAACTCAGGAATCTAATCTCTAATGGCCTCAAAGATGGTTTAAAACGGAAAAGCTTCTGTTTTATTCCTCTTGTTTTACTTTGTTGTCAGGACTTTTTGTTCTTAAGCTACAGCGTTTTAAAATAACCACATAGCAAAGCAAAACCAGCTGCCCATTCAGTGCTATAGATTCATATCTTCAAAATTCTATAAATGAATCATTATTAACAGCAGGAAACCCAAATATAACCTATTCGTTTACAAAGAGTCTCTATGTATCTCTGTGTTTTAGGCCTGCTGCAGCATTTTTAATAATTAAATGCTAAAATCACATCAATATCTCATTCACTTCTACATAGGCAGGTAAAAAAAAAATCTGTTTAACAATTTTAGTGAGTTGTTATCAGCAAGTTCCACAATATTCTTGTAGGTCTCCAGGCATCTCTGGGATGATTTTCAAGCTGTTTTACTGCAGCATTTTAAAAAGTCCTATCCAATGCACACGCAGGCCCATTTCAGAAAAAAAATCGAATCAAATTGTTATTAGCAAACTCTGCCATGTTCTTTGCTGCTCTTTAATCATGCGGTAAAAAAGTAAATATAAAAGAGTAAATATCAGACTGGCTTTGACTGTGAGCTAAAAGAGCTGAAACGATTCAGGACAGATGCCTGTTGAGCTAGTAGCCTAATTTATAACTTATTAGCTGCTTGCTAGTTTTGATCATATAAATATAACTGTATAGCTGTGGTGACGACAAAGCAGACAAAAAAACACATCTTCCATAATGTTGCTTTAGGGAAAAGTCATAATAACAGTTACCACTGCAGAAATACTCTGTTACAATAAAAAGTTCTGCATGTAAATGTTACTGCGTGGCTTTGCTGCGTCACGCGGTACGACACGCACGCCATCTTCAGCGCGCGAGCTCACAGCAGTAAGGTGTGAGGGGATATTTACCACTTTACTTGGGGCTGCACGAAAGAGTAACCGAGTATTTAATAAGTCGTTTTTCACTCATTCCTTACTAACTAGGCTACTCACAAGTTTGTGTTACAGATAAAATTATAATAATCTTTAGAGCACTTTTCAAAAACATGTTACAAATGCTTTCACAAGAGCAAAGACAATAAAAAATAAAATAAAACAGATAGCAATATACACGGAAGAAGAAGGAAAACACTTTACCTTTGAAAGAAAAATAAATACAGAAAATCAACTAAAATCAGAAAACTCTGTCCTATAAAAGCAGGTCTCAGATGCTCTGCTTTCCTCAAGCAGGCTGCAGGGCCTCAGGGCCCTGACTATAAACGCTCTGTCCCCTTTAGTTTTCATTAAAGACCCTGGAACAGACACCAGACCTCTGCCCGAGGACCTCAGGGTACATGGTGGTGCTTATGGGACTTAAAGGTCAGAGATATAATAAGGTCAGAGGCCATAAAGAGCTTTAAAAGTAATCAATAACATTTTTAAATCTATTCTTAAACATAGTGAGAGCCAGTGTAAGGAAGCTAAAACAGGGGTGATGTGATCACATTTCTTTGTCAAGGTTAACATTGATTGTGCTTTTGATATATTTAATAGTGTAAAAGAACACTGAATGGTCCCATTCTGCATTAAGAACTTTTCCCTTTGATACTTAAAGATAAATGTTATTTGTTAAAGCCTACTTATGTGCTTTTATTTTAAACACAGCTCTTTTACTTGTAGTATTTTTATTGCAACTTCAGTAACAGTTTTCTTTGTAGTAGTAATAATAGCACATACATAATAATAGTATTACTAATAATTTAACTTAAGTGAAGGATCTTCTTCCACCACTGACGCTGAAGTTGTGTTCGTATGACTGTGAGAGTAAAATGAACCATTGGTAGCTTATTGGCTATTAATAGCAGTAATAATGGGGATTGTGAGCTGTGACGTGCAGCAGAGGATAGTGAAGCGCCTGGTCAGCGTTCACAGGATGAGAGAGAGAGAGATTAAACAGGTCAGTATCATCAGTGTTTTACCCTCAGTAGTCATTGCATTTTTTACAACACCCCTGCTGTTTGTAGATATTTAGATTCATCAGCAGGTAGATGGGGAGGTTTGGACAGACACCAACTACAGATTTTTTTAGAGGAATTAATTTATGGTGGTAAATATACTTACTTATACAAAATAGAGGAAATAAGAAGAAAAACGCAGACAGAAGGGTAATTTACAGCAGGCTGAAAAACACTGTTTCACTGACCTCTGGTGGCTGAAAGCTTCTGTCTGAGAAATGTGCTCTGTTGAAAACTTCAGCCACTGGAGGTCAGCAGTGCTGATGGTTTTCAGTTGGCGCTACTGTGAGACACTTCATACTGTATGGATGTCAGTCAGATGTCTTTCTGAGTGACTATGGTGCAGCTCATTTTTGCAGTGTGTGTGTTAATCTCATATGAATTGAAAACATCTACACCTGGTTTTTCATATCCTTCTCTGGTTTGGTGACTCATGGGCTGATTTTAAGGTTAACTGTGATCTTGGCATTCACAACCCTCTGATCACTGCCACCAGGAAAATAAATGAATGAATAATAAAAACAGGTGAAAGGTGATTGTGAAATTGTGATTTATTAAGTCAAAATTATGAGATACCAAGTGAGAACTGACAGGCTACTTGATGCAAGGAAAATATGCAAACAATGATGAATTAAGGAAACCCCTCTGGTGAAATGAGACCTTGTTTTCTCTCAGACATAATCTGAATGAAATTTTTGATGAATCAGGATGACCTGTCAGTGGACTTTAAATGTTTTTGCACATATTGTATAACGTGATGTACTGTCCACACAATAAAATGAGATCCTGGGGTCCCTTAGTTCTAGTCTTTGTCTGAAGAGAGTCCTTGTGTCAAAATCTCCAAGTGTCCTTGGGCAAGACACTGAACCCCGAATTGCCCCTGGCGGCTGTTCCGTCAGTGTATGAATGTGTGTGAATGTTAGGGGTGGGAATCTCTGGGCACCTCACGATTCGATTCGATTACGATTCAGAGGGCTGCGATTCGATTATAAAACGATTATCGATGCATCTTGATGCATCATATTTTTTCTATACAGGATCCCTGGATAATTACTAAGCATTTCATTTGCACATTAAAATCCAAAAGAAAATTGCTAATTAGCTTAAAAGGACTAGTGTACATCCCTAGTTTACTCTATTAACCTCAGCTCCATGGTCCATTTCATTAACAACCAGTAGTCAGACTTATGAAAACTGAAATATAATTATAAGCATGTAGCTACAGTATGTGTACAGGACAGAGCTGTACACAGTTTAGTCTCAGCTTGTACCTGATGTTCTCAAACCTTGACTAGTAGGTTAGTTAGTAATGACATACAGCTTATAATTAATATTACTTCATTACTAATTTTGCTAATGTTACATTAATAAATAAATCTTTTTAGCAACTTTTACGGGACCCAAGGACACTTTACACATAGTTACAGTGACAGAACAACAAATAGTCATTCAGGACTGAATGCCTGGGTAAAGAGCTGTGTGTTAGTAGATCTTTGAAAGAGTCCAGACAGGGAGCGTTTCTGTGGGGATGAGTTCCAGAGGGGGGGGGGCGGTGACGCTGAAGGCTGCGGAGTCTGGTGTGGGGGGCAGACTGAGCCCTTGTACGGGGAGATGTTAGCTCGCGCTAACTTTTCCAGCCGTTGGGGAAACTACAGACTTTTATTAACGGTCACACAGCGACCTACGCTGCACGTTTACAACCAGACTGAAACTTACTGCTAATATTTTTCACCGCTAACTTTCACCGTCACGTTCTGCCGCTCTCTCTCTCTCACTCGCTCGGCCTCACACACACAGCTGCAGAGCGTCACCCTGCTCGCAGTGTGCGAGTTAAAATAATTACTTGCGCATTGATATTAATGATTGTGTGACATTTTGGGGTTATTCATTCCACAGGGGTGACGAATGTAGGGGAACACTGGTCTCTCTGTTGTGTGCGCTCCTCAGACGGTCCGGGCGCTGCTCTTCCGCGAGTTCCGCCTTTTGCGTTCCGTCAACATTACGTTATCAATTAACATTTAAATAATCGATTTTTAGACATTTGTGCATCGATTAATAATCTTCCACGTCCGCATCGCGATGCATCGAAGAATCGATGAATTCTCCCACCCTAGTGAATGTTAGTGTCCGTTTGAGCACTTAGGCTCAGTGAGTGAATGTGTGTGTGAATGGTGAATGCAGATGTAGTGTAAAAGCGCTCTGAGTGGTTGAAAAGACTAGAAAGGTGCTATACAAGCACGGAGCATTTCCATTACATTCTCCTCCTCTTCTGTGTCCAGTGTGTTTGTTTGTGGGTGGCAGCTCGTCACCAATTCCAATCAACCCTGAAAGACTCCTGACTTCCTGATGTTCTTTACCTCGCCCCTCTTTTGAGCATTACCTGTCTAGTTTTACTTTTGATTTGCTCCCTGTGTTCTTCTTTTGTGCTTCATGATCTCTGCCTTGCTGTCTGCAGCCAGGATCTCCACACCGGTTACCATGGTACTGCTGTTCCAAGCCTTCATCATCGCCTGCCTGCCTCTTGCTCACATACAAGTTACCATCCCTTTACCTCACTGGTTGTTAATAAAAAGACTTAACTTTACATGGGAGGGACTAGGGTTTGATTCCCACTGCGACACGTCACCAATGTGTCCCTGAGCACCTGAGCAAGACACTTAACCCCTACTTGCTCCAGAGGTGTGTGTCCTCTGACATACACAGCAATTGTAAGTCACTGTGGATAAAAGCGTCAGCTAAATGAATGTAAAAAAGTGTGTGTCTAGTGTGTTTTGTGTCTGCCTTTTGAGTCAGACTGGTACAAACTCTAACAGTAATTGTATTTTTTGAGCGTCTTCATCTCATAGCAGTGGACATAAAACTAAAAGGAGGTAGGAAAAGCAAAGTCCTAAGTACCTAAATAAGCATATAGGGGAGACCGGGTATGGTTGTAACATGGGGAGAGTTGTAACAACACCAATTCCACCAAATAGAGATAAGATAGGAGTTATGTGATCATCAGTATTTACTTATTTCCTCACTGATCAGGCCTGGTGGTTACCTGATGGTTGAGGTCAGAAAGTAATTTTTTTGACCAAGAGTATATTTTATTTATTATCTATACTATTACAGATAAAAATGTTTCATTAATATTAGATTGACATGTATAGTAGTTTCTTAGGCAACATGTGATGCATTTTTTCCTTTCTAATTTCTAACCACCATGCTCATACAGCTTGCTAAACATTGGCTGACAGAGGTGGAGTGGGTTGTAACGCTTCTTTGAAAAGTGTCACAGCCATCCCCTTTACATAGGGACTTTCTTGATTTTAAGATTCTAAAATGGGCCCACCACGCCTGCAATCCAGGGTTGCCAGCATTTATTTGTCAGCACTGTAGAAGCACCAGTACCTCCCATTCACATGTTGTTCACACCTTGGCATGTGTTTCGGCACTTCATCTGTTCCATACTCTGACTCCACCAGTGGAGAGGGCAGAGAAGTGTATGGGCAGCTTGTGAGAAGTGCTGGTGCGCAACAAAAAGTCCCACTACGCCAAAGAGTAAAACATAGAAGTGCTGGCACTGCGTACTGGTGAGTATCTGCCCACTTCAAGTACTGACTGTGACTCTGATTAAGAATATACTTTGACACAGACAGACACACACCTCTTTTTATTAGATCTAAGGATGTACAGATGTTCTTTAATTAGGTACACCGTAGTAGTATTTATTAAGTATACTGTTAAGTAAGTTTATTAGGCTAGATAAATTTACATACACATGTGCATGAGTCATCAGACATAGACTGTTACAGTGAGAGAGAAACATTGTTCTTTTATATCGCTACCTGTTTTTGAAGCACATCATATAGTGTGGAATCTGTTTTTGCTTATTTTGTCTTATTGTTACAAATTACCCCAGCATGTGTTACAACCTACCCAGGTACTGGGGTAGGTTGTAACACAAGGAAACACAATATATTTGGCATGAACTCACGAGGTCTGTGATATTCGTGGAGAGGATTGAATTGGTGCCATTTGTAGTGAACAAATGTCGGTATTTTGTATAAAAATGGAGAACTCTAGCCAAAAAATTAAGAGAGTTATAGTTGCTGAAGCAAAAAGTGTCACAATCATTCCCGGTCTCCCCTACTTGTACATGCAATGAGTTCAGAACAGCAAGACTCTTCTAAAAATGCAAAGCTTGGATGGCAAGAAAGAGAAAAAAACGTGTCACTTACAGGTGGAGGCTGTGAGAGTTGAGGTGTGTTGACTGCATCATCCACTGGCCTGTCAGCCTGGTAGGCTAACTGCAGGGAGTCCAGCAAGGGGCCTGTAATGTTCCCCGGGCCAACAGCATGGAGGGCTTTTAGGAAGTTGGATAATTATGAGGGATCTTCTCACAGCACCACTTATCTGTTCTTTGCTAAGCTGGTGTCCGCAAGTTTTCAGGCAAGTACTGTCACATTCAGGTATCAGTTCAGAGTTGTCGAAATCAATATTAAATTATCAAAATCAGAGGGAACGTAGGGGAAAAACGTTTCTTAACAGTACGGGAAAAAATCTGTGCCTTGGGGCTGAGACGTTTGAACATTCTTACATAATGCAGGAAATTTACACAATAAAAACAAGAAATTACGATACAATTAAGGAAAACAGAGAGAGTAGAGGAAAACGTTAAAGGTATAGTAAAATGTGGAGACAGTGTTCGGGTTATTCCGTTTTTAAGGACGACTGGACTGGCAGTAAAATGAATGGACACTAAGGGAGAATGACACCTGAAGATGGCAGTAATGCAACATGGTGGATGTTAACTGCCGGAAAACCTCAAAGAAGAAGAAGAGCGACACGGTCTGCTGCAGACCCAAAAGCTCGGTGCTGTACGTCAACATATTTCGGATACATTTCCCCCTAACAGTAGCGACACCGACGTCAAAAATAAGATGCCTTTGCCTGTGCAAGTGTTTAACTTTCAGGTAAGTCTTAACCACTGCTGCTTTGTCACTTCCAACCAGCCAGGATTGTTGGAAACTAAACATGATGTATCTTCAGTAAGTTAACAGTGGTTAACTTGGCTAGCATTTAGCCAACGTTAGCTAGTTATAGCATTTCTGAACATTTGCGAATCATGTTGGATTAAAACGTTTTAATTTTAAGGATTAAGTTTTAAATTTGGTTGGCATGTTTTTGTTAAAGGCACTAACGTTACCCTTCTCTCACGTTAACGTTACAGTGCATCACCTTGAAGAAAACGAAGGAATAGCTAACATTGAATTATCATACATATTTATTGAAATAATTACCGTTAAATTACTGCTTGGTGCGTTGGATTATGCCGAATTGAGGAAAGGCCTTTAAAAATGTATATAACTTTTTGATTACGTGTATGTTTGCCAGTAAGCTAAACCATTTGGAATTGAAGGTTTGTTATAATGGAGTTTGGAACTGAAGGCAACCAACCTACCGAAGGCCTCCGTTGGCTAACAACATTAACACTGACGAAAACGTTACCAGTATTCTCGTACTGGTACACTGACAAAACAACTAATTACGCCATTCCAGTAGGTAGCTGTCACTGGGGTAACTTTACATTCATCTTAAATCTGATTTTTCACCAAAGCGAAATACAAGAGCCTGAAAAATCGTTTGTGTTTATCATTGTAGCCTGTAGCTAACAAAGCTAGCATTGCCAAGCGAACTTCCTGTCACCCGCAGTTTGTCACTCTGAAAAGCAGCTAACGTTAGCATGGCATGCTGACACATACTAACATACTATACAACTTTTGGAAGATTGTTCCTTTCTCAAAGCATTAATTTAACGTAAACTAACAATGTCTGAACGTCATCACCCCGGTATGGTAACGAAACGTTTGTTTTGTCTGTGGCGACGCCAAACTAACGTTAACTGGAACATTTAGAAATAGGTGAAAGTTATGGTAATTTTGCTTTGCTAACTTTGCTATGTGTCCACAATAACAGTTCCCATCTACATCCCGTTTAGATCAAAGTGTAAGACACTTTTCAGCCTGTAACGTTAATGTTATCCATTATGAATGACAGTTGTGTTCTATACCATAAATTGTAGCATATCGCCATTCAGCAACACACTGGCACCTACCATTAGCATTGTAATCCAAACCTTGAAGCTGTTTTAGAATTGCGTTTAGGTCCGGACAGTTATTCAATAAAAGTAGAACACAGTAACTCGCATTCTGATTCATTTAGCTTTTTGTTTAAACCCCAGTAAACATGCTGTGCCTTGTTCAGTGTCATGCTGTTTAAAGGTACGGTGTGTCATCCTGGCCACATAGTCCAAAGGAATGAGGGGCAGCCATTTGACCGTGTGCAAGAATTGCATGATTTACTAACTGCAGTGATGACATGTTAAAGGTTGTGTGTAGTTAGACACCAAGCGGCAACCTGTGCTTGGTCACTTCAACAGTATGTGGACATTCCTACCAGAAGGACAAACACCTTGGACATGTGTGGCAACATTGCTGACATTCGATGCCTGTTCATTTCCACCGCTCGGACCTGCAGTCCACAATTTTGTTTGTTTACTTCTGCTGTACAAGCAGGAGCTGAAACGTCATAAGCCACAATATTTCCTGAACAAACTGCACGCCAGTGGCTGCACCAGTCCATCACCCATCACTGCTTAGTACTACTCAGATTTCTGCAGCACAATACATGGACTTCTTTGACATGATGTCAGAAGTGTTACTACTTTACATTCTGTGGATCATGTTGGTTCATTTTGAATGTTTTAAACACCAGTGCTGGCCATATCTTACATACTGTACATTTTAGCAGTTCATTCAGTGGACTGCTTCTGAGCCTGAAACCAGGTAGCTTTTTTGAGGTAACAAGACCAGAAGGTCAGGCTGGTGAACAGCACACAGATTGCTCTGGTTGTCAGAGCTCACTGGTTGACAGTCTTAAATCTTTTGAAGTAATCCAGCTGACAGCATCACAGCAGAAAGTATATTTCATTGGAAAACACACACTAGTCATCTTCTCAGTGCGTGCTAAATTTAAAGTAAACTTCAGCTTTAATATGGATCATGTGTTTTGTGATTTCTCCTGTGCCTGGCATGTTTTCTCTCAGGGATCTGTGGAGCCCATGCAGATTGACGCAGACCCCCAGGATGACCAGCAAAATGCTCCGGATACCAACTACATAGTGGAGAACCCGACACTGGTACTGACCTGACAGACTTGAGTGTTTCTCACAGAATTAGATTCTGTTTGTGGTGGTAGCTGACGGGTAGGCGGGTGAGGGTGGTGTGTTCCCCAAAGCTCTTCTGCATTATGTTCAGGCCCAATTGAAAAAATAAAATCATTGTCTGCCATATAAATGCACTGCTGGAACTTTTCTGCAGTTTTGATGTTTTAATAAGGTCTCCCACCTGTCCCCCCTGTGTGTAGGACCTGGAGCAGTATGCGACTAGCTACAGTGGGTTGATGCGCATTGAGAGGCTTCAGTTCATCGCTGAGCATTGCCCTCAGCTCCGAGTGGAAGCCCTGAAGATGGCCCTCACCTTCGTCCAGAGGACCTTCAATGTCGACACTTATGAGGAGATCCACCGCAAACTCACAGAGGCCACACGGTAATGAAATATCACTACATTCTGTAGCGTGTGTATACATACTGTAGGTTCAGTAATGTGATGGAGAGGCATTGCTTTTCACTAATTAAAAATCGTCAGTCTAATGTCATTTGTGTTTGTGTTTACCTTAAGGGAGGTGCATGGTGTGCGGACACAGTACCTGAAGGTGGGGTTGTACCTCCTCCCCTGGACTCAGCTTGGGCCGAGTCCACTAGGAAAAAAGGCTCTTCTCAAACTGGAGAAGCTGGATACTGATCTCAAGAACTACAAGGGAAACTCCATTAAAGAGAGCATCAGGTATGATGGGATACAGCGTGGCTGTCTGAAAAGTAATTCTTTTGGGTTCTGTGTAAGAACACTGATGCTAATAAACTCAACGTCACCACTTTTTTTGGGATACAGCCACGAATTGGAAGATTTAGGATAAAATGAGGTTAGCTCAAGAGCAAATTTTAACACAACACAGGCAATAGCTAGCAGCAAGTAGTACAGTAGAATTTACTGAGATAAGAAAAATCAAAAACTGTCTCCTGGCCTTACAGCTGAGCCATTAGACACCAGCAAAGACAGACAGGTTGATAGTAGTTAGGGTTTTGCCAGCTTGGTCATCAGAACCTGTCTGATTATCAGTCATTTTTAGAAGTAATCCTTTGTTCCTGTCCCTACATTTATTCCTTCTGTTCTGTCCTCCCTCCCCAGGAGAGGCCATGATGACTTGGGGACCATTACCTGGACTGTGGTGACCTCAGTAATGCCCTCAAGTGCTACTCCCGAGCCAGAGACTACTGCACCAGTGCTAAGCATGTCATTAACATGTGTCTGAATGTCATCAAGGTACAGCAGGACACAGGACACCACTGGCAGGAGTTTGAACAATTGTAAACAAAGAATATGACGGAGTAATTCTCCTCCTCTGTGCCCACAGGTTAGCGTTTACCTCCAGAACTGGTCCCATGTACTGAGCTATGTCAACAAAGCAGAGTCCACACCAGAGATAGCAGAGGTGAGCCCCACCCTCACACAGTCCTCCTCCAGTGTCTGAGGGCTGTTTCACAAAAGTAGAATTTAGAAATCCAGGATAAGAGATAAAGCTAGGCTTGACCTAGTGTGATCAGAGCATCCTGGCTTTATCAGTTTCACAAAGGCCAAACCAGGCTCAGAAGGTGCAACTAGGTCAAGCCAGGTGTAAGTAATTCAGATAAATGGGCGTCAACAACTTTTTTCAAGAGACCACGCTGTCGATCACAGATTCATTGATGCTGAAATGGAAAAGACGTGTGCAGCATACTTTATTTGCTGTTACTCACTGTGTGTAAAGAAGGTTTTTGATGAAAAAATGCACATAATATAAAAAAGAAAGAAAAGTATTAAAACAGCGAGAAAAGCGTGGCAGACAATACTTATATACAATACTTAATAAGTAAGTAGCTAAAAGAATCACTGCTCTCAACTGAAACTGTTAATTATAACGATACCATGAATATTAACGTTATGTCAGACCTTACAAGTAAGCACCGGACCTTAATATGTCACTCAGCAAATGTATTAATTACAACCACTAATCAACATACTGTCTATTCAATTCAATTTTATTTATATAGTGACAGTTCACAACAAAAGTATTTCTTTGAGCATTAAACACTTAATTTTCTGACATCTGAAGAAATATTCTACACCAATTTATGTTGGAAATTATTTTATATAAATGTTATTTATATAAAAAGGAAACAAAATTCAGCTGGCAGGTGACAATTCAAAATATAAAAATATAATGCAGTATCAGCAGCTTGTTCATTTAACTTACGTTTCTTTTTTGAACAGTGCACATACCTTGCTTCTATGTTTGTACAGCATGTTTTCTTATTAACCTTTCTTAAAGCCTATCAGTTATTTACCATTTTTTAGTGCAAGCAACATTTTTGAGAAATACTTTTAAAAAGTGTATATATTTAGTAGGCTTGGCAGAGAGGCTGGAGGTCTGTCAGTTTTGTGTGAAAATGGTGTACTTGTTTAGTCAATATGGATAATATATAAAAAGTCAGTGTTGTGGTGCTCATAGAAAATACTGTCTGATCTCTAACTTGACCCTGAGGCTGTGGTTCTACAGCACATCCACAGGTGAAGACTTCCTGCTGTGCTGACTGTTATGTGTTTTACTGTCAGATGTCTGAACTGCACACACTTGAAAAAATTAACAAAATAAAAAACAGACTTAGATATGGAGATAAAAAGAAGCACTGAAGATATTAGAAAACCAGCAACTACAAAGAGAAGTGATTTAGTGATTTAGTGAACTAGAAGTTCACTGTAAGCCAAACTGTAACACAGTGTTTTCCTGTAATCATTGTTTTCTCTCCCAAACACGCAGTTGTTTCATGAATAAACATTGCACAATATATCCTCCTTATTGAAGTAGGACTATAATTTGAGAGTATTATAAAAAGACAGGAATCCTGCATAGTGTGTGTGAGTTTCTTGAGTGACATATAATGTCCGGTGCTCACTTTTAAGGCACAATATAACAATATAATTATGACAGTTTCAGTTAAGAGCTGTGATATTTTTAGCTTCTCACACATTCAGTCGGTCAACAATTGGCTGCCACTTTCTTTCGCTGGTTTATTGCTGTACCCGTGTTACTTTTTCTTTTATTTATCCTTTTTTAGTATTTTTAAAATAATTATTTTTTTATAAGTGCTTTCATTCCACGTAAACCTAACTTACTCGCTGATGCCATTGTGTGCAGAGTATGGTGGACGCATCTTCTCTAGTTATGAAACCTAATAACCACAACCTACTATTTTAATACAGGCTACTGAAAAATATGCAGAACACATAGGCCTACATAAGAAGATGGAATGACTGAAAAAAACACTTTGGTTTCTGATCGGCGTGACGCTGACTGAACAGATAAGGCACCAGGATTAACTAAGCCTGGCTGTTAGCCTGGTCTGGAGCAGGCTAGCTGCACAGAATAAATCGCCATGGTAACTTATGTGCTACTGCTTTCGTGAAACCGAGTCAAGGCTTAATTCAGCCAGGATATCTGGAAAATCCCGGCTTAATCCCTTATCTTGGTTTTGTGAAACAGCCCTCTGGACTGTGTCAGATATGATGTCTATGTTTATGAAGCCCCCATTAACATTCCAGCCTTCCTTTGTTTTTCACTGCCCGTTACTGAGATGACAAACACCTTCAGCTGATGCCGTTTCTCTTTCTTTTTGTTTAGCAAAGAGGAGAGCGAGATAGCCAAAATCAAGCAGTCCTCACCAAATTAAAGTGTGCTGCAGGTGAGACTGTGTGATGTTCTGTGGTGGATTGAAGCTGGGTTTGGGAGATCAGCTGAGAAGCAGCTGTCTTCAAGTATGGAGAAATATGATCTGATTTCTTATACTGCTCTGACATCAGCCGGTACCTGCTGCTGAAATCGCCAAACACTAGAAATAGTCTCACCTTATTTATTGGTGTTTCAGGCCTGGCAGAGTTGGCCTCTCGCAAATACAAACCAGCTGCCAAGTGCTTCCTGCAGGCTTCTTTTGACCACTGTGACTGTCCAGAGGTGAGTGATTTCAGCCATGGTACTACAACTTGATCCATCAAAGGAACCCTAAAGGACAGAGTTACATTTTTTAAGTCTATCTAAAAACTATGTCTGTTCCTGATTTCTGTTAAGGCGATGGGGGGGGGGGGGGTCCAATAATTGCTTACATCTCATGGCAATACAAATAACTGATAATTTCTTCACATTTTTGTAAGTTATAAAGAAGTTTAAGTGCTTCATCTGCTGCTGTGGCTGTAGTCTGAGCTAACACACGCACCAACAATAGTATGGTATGCATTTAGAGATGCAAGGAACTCAGTCTACTCAACAGGAAAATAAAATCAATAAGGTCTGAGCTTATAGATACTGCCATGGAGTCTAGAGGGACCTATAATGTAACGTTATGTCTTGAGAGAAAAGTAATTTAAATCATCGGACTGGATTTATACTTGAGGGGTAATGAATAAAAATTAAAAAATACTGCGATTTAGCGATGGACACCTGAACACGGTATTAAACGGGCCTGAAGATTGTAGTGTTTATTATAAGGCTGCAGCCTCTGCTGCTTTCTGCGTCGACTCCTACACACACACACACACACACACACACACACACACACACACACACACACAGCTGCCAGTAGAGGCCGCGGTGAAGGTATCGTTAACTCCAAACTACTCGATTTGATGACCGTTACGCTCGTTACTGTAAGTACGTGCAATTAAAGCTTTGAGTACAAAGACGACACTTTATTGATACATCTGTTCAACAAGCAGAAACACGTAGGAAGCTTATTTTAATCTGCTCTGGCCACAGTCTCTCACCCTCTGTTTCATATAAGCACAGCTAACGTTAGCTTGGCAATTAGACAAATGTACAAACAGACTAAATTGAAAGCTGTCTGTAGTCCAACTGTTCAGCTTAGTTTGCCATGTAGCTTTAGCACATTGTTACCATTGCACTCTCTGGAGAAATAGTATTTAATTTTTGGAAAAAGTGACCACAGGAAGGTTTGCATTGTACATGTGAAAGTTATATTCAGGTTGTCAAATAAAGAGAGAACATAAAGCCTACCGATCAGAGAGTAAAAGTGAACCACTCATCACCTGATGATTGAGGATTATTAAGGATGAACACTGTTCCTGTACAGATGGGCAGGTCTCTATTCACTATTACAATCATTAAAAAGCAAAAACAGTAGCATTGATATGGTTATGTAACATTACATTCATTTGTTTATTGAAAGCCACTTGTAACAGATTTAGTGACCCATTCAGACCATAGTGCAGAAGGCAAGATGTATATTCAGCTAAACTGTAATTAGAGGGATTCCCCCTGCTGCTCAGTGATCAGTCCTCGGCTCTGCTGCCCACAGTGCAGGAGTCTCTCTCTCCCTCTGGATTGCTGTGTTCCTAAAACTTGTAAATATGGAAGTAGTTTGTTTGATCGTCTCCCTCCCTTTGTAGATGCTTTATTACTTAAAATATACAATGTCTCTGTAGTGAGTTTGTGATTATTTGTCTAAAGATCTACAGGTCCATCTACCTTGCTACAAGCAGCCCAACCCCTGTGCTTTATGCAAATGAATAGTCTTAAAGTGATGATATTGTTGATCACAATAATTGCTGGGACAATATATCGTCCAACAAAAGTAGTCATGGTTACAGGCCTACTCACACTAACTTAGGTTGAGCTTTTAAAAAGAATTGTCACAGAATGAGGACGAATTTTGTCCCTGATCGCCGGAATTGGAGTCACTCCAGTATAGACAGGAGGAACAAGTACGGTGACCATCAGTGTAAAAGTTCCAAAATACTGCTATACGGCTCTATACGTCGATGCACTGCGGATTTTAATATGTAAACCTAATTTGAAACGATTGATAAGAGGTATTTGATCACAGTACTGAACACAAAGCTCCAGCATTTAAGATGTTGTGTGCTGTTTAAATAGGAGGAGGATGCCTGAAGCCTGTGATGCACTGCACGTACGTGTGAGCATTTAATGAGTCCTTACCTCTCCTGACATTGCTGAAACCAAATTCAGTGGGAAACACTGTTGTTTAGTTAAACTTCACCTTGCACATTTATGTGAAATCTTACCGCCCTTTGGAGTTGCAACCTTCCAAATTGTATTGTGTAGATTTATATAACAATTTTCATGCCAAAATACAGAATGAACATTTTCCCTCACTTTGAAAGGCAGGATAATGTACTGTCAGCAAGTGGATTAGTAATGTGTGTTTGTGGGTGTGTGTTCCCTGCAGCTCCTCTCACCCAGTAACGTAGCTGTGTATGGAGGCTTGTGTGCTTTGGCCACGTTTGACAGACAGGAGCTCCAGCGTAACGTCATCTCCAGCAGGTAGGAGGAAGTCCTTTAGTAACGCTGACTGAAAACTATCTTGGTACATTTAATGAATGTGAATCTTTTTTTTCCCCATCCTCAGCTCTTTTAAGTTATTTCTAGAGTTGGAACCTCAAATCCGTGACATCATCTTTAAGTTCTACGAGTCCAAGTACGCGTCTTGTCTCAAGCTACTGGATGAAATGAAGGTTAGAGCAGAATCTGTTGAGTTAAGCTAAGGCTGCACATCGTGTAGTCCTGTTAGAGCAGCTGTTACTGTTACAGCAGGTATAAATGGTGTGTTTTCTCCAGGATAACCTTCTGTTGGACATGTACCTGGCCCCACACGTCAAGACACTGTACAGCCAGATCAGGAACAGAGCCCTCATCCAGGTGAGACATAGACCTGTTCTCAATGTATGAATAAAAAACATTGAAAAAAACGCAAACTATTATATTAATAAAATAGACTTTTTTTTCCTAAGCACAGAGGGAGTCATACTTTTCAGACTTCAAATTTGTGATATTGCTTTATATAAATAGAACTGAATAGACATGACTTGACTACAATGGTTTAATGGCAACCACCTGCACCACCAGCTGTTGGATATGTCACATGGTGGAGCTTTTAAAATGTGTTACATTAGAAACCTGGACACTGCATACACCAGTGGTCACTTTAGAACATGATAAAGTTAATCACATCCACACTGCTTTACATCAGTATTCTTATATTTATATTGTAAATTTGTTCCCTCTTTACTTAATTTAGTCCGAGTTAAATTAGTCTTTAAAAAGTAGGTTTTGATGAATATGGAGCTACTGTCAGATAGGGATCAAACGATTACCGGTTTAACAATAAACCTTGGTAAACTTCCCGATGGTTATTATTGCCATACACATTTTAATTACCATGATAACCGGGGTCGGTCACCGCGTCATTAGGAACTCGTGTTAAATACTGTCCGGCATCAACCGAAGTCAGCGTCAGTCTCCCAGGAGCAGGCGAGCATGCGCAGTACGCAACGTGGCTTTGTTTGGGTCAATGTCAAGACAGCTGAAGACAGCACAGCGGAGATTTTTCAGTCGCTCGGCAGTCTGTTTGTATTTTAGTTTTTATGAGAGGGCAGAGGGAATCTTGACTGAAGAAAATGACCTTACAGTGAACGCAGAGCGAGTTAACTTTAGCTTTGGTTTGTCTGACGGCTAACAGCTTGTGAACTGAAGCTGTCAGTGTTAGCAATCGTGATATAAAATTTTATCGTTTCATCCCTGCTGTCTGATAGCATGACAGACATGTGACAGATGTGTGTGTGTGTGTTGTGTGTGTGTGTGTTCAGTATTTCAGCCCCTACGTGTCAGCAGACATGACTAAAATGGCTCAGGCCTTCAACACCACAGTAGCAGCTCTAGAAGATGAGCTCACCCAGCTCATACTGGAGGGGCTCATCAACGCAAGGATCGACTCCCATAGCAAGGTGAGACACATGCAAGAACATTCTGAAATAAAGTCATTTCTCATTGGGCTCTTTCTGAACCAGCACTGCTACATGTTGATAGATTCTGTATGCGAGGGACGTGGACCAGAGGAGCACCACGTTTGAGAAGTCTCTCCATATGGGCAAGGAGTTCCAGAGACGAGCTAAAGCCATGATCCTGCGAGCTGCTGTGCTCCGCAACCAGATCCATGTCAAGGTAGAACACAATACAGCAGCTCCTGTGTGAAGGAGAGGCTGCCAGTCCTCTCCACTCTCCATTTGACACCTATGTTGATGGTTTAAAGTCCTAGCGTAGCAGCTTTGAAACTGACAGACATGTAACCGTGCCTCACTCGTGTTGTGCCCACTCCTCAGTCTCCACCCAGAGAAGGCAGCCAGGGTGAGCTCACACCAGCCAACAGCCAAACCAGGATGAGCACCAACATGTGACTGACAACAGCCACAGACTAGAGGGGAAGGATCACCCAATCATTGATCAACACCAACCCCCAACCACACCACCTCCCGTTTCTCTGAAGCGACATAAAATATTAAGACTTTATTGCTCTGAAATGCTCTGTCATCCCCGCCACATGACACGGGGTCCCTTTGTTAGTCTGATCTGGAGATTTGGACAAGAAGAAAATGTGTGTCGATGAAAGCTCAGCACTTGAGCTGTACGTTAACTGGTCGGAGATGCACTTTGCTCTGCTTACATATTGTGGAGTCCTCATTAAGTAAAGCAATGTTTTAAAATAAAAACACCTAACAAAACACACTCAAGGTGGTTGGTTTCATGTATGTCTTTCTGTAGCATAGTCATCAGCAGCTGGAACACTGAGTCAGGACAAATAAGGGAGAGGATCCTGTGAGCCTGTGTGGGTGCTTCAAGGGGCTGTTGCTCTGTCAGTTAAGACAGTAGGAAGTGTACTGGCAGAAGAGCAGCATATTTTACAAACGAGGAGTAAACTATAGTGTTACACCAACAGGAAGAAAATGTGTTCTTATGACCATGTTAGCCTGTTAGATTCTTTCAGCTGCAGCAGTCGTTTTTCCACATTAAAAGCCACGGAGTGGTCGTTCAGCTCACTTTAAGAACTTGTCGTCACCTCAGAAAGTCATTCATTCATTTAACGCACTAAAAAAAACAGTGGTAAGAGTGAGTCTCAGCCACAGCTTCAGTTTAACAATTACTGAAAACTCACATTACCTGCGCTCCAACAGCAAAAGGGAGGCGCTACATGACCTGTCTTTATAAACTAATTCATATCAAATGTAACTTGAGCACCAAAATATCTGCTAATAATATTCAGCCTCACATAAAAAAAATGAAATCGTTTCTTTTTTAACGGCTGCAACAGGCTGTGGGAAACATCCTGCTCTGTAGTCCAGTGGTATTTCTGAATGCTCTCCTCAGCAGCTACTGATACGGATGCTGAACTGGAAAACCTGAGAGCTGAAACCAGTTTCCAACAAAGAAGGTGTAGGATGGAGCTGCAACCACTGATTGTGTATGTATGTATCATGTATGTGTACTTAAGGTAAAAAACAGAACAGCAGTGATACCAATGTAAACCCTGCCACTGCTGAATGACTGAAGCTAAGCAGGTTTGGTCTTGGCTAGTACCGGGATGGGAGACCATCTGGGAAAACTTAAGTTGCTGCTGAAAGAGGTGTTGCTGGGCCAGCAGGGGGCAGCTTTTCCTCTGGTCCTAATAATAAGATCCCAATTCCCCACTATAGTGATGAGGACTCTGTGCTGTGGGACATTCTGTCCTTCGGGTGAGACATTAAACCTAGTCCTGACTCACTGTGGTCATTACAGATCCCATGGCACTTGTCGCAAAGTGTAAGGGGGGGTTCCCCGATGTCATGGAAAAATTCCCAACCTGGCTTTCACATCTGGCCCCCCATAGTAATTGGCTCAACGTTTCCCCCCTTCTCTGCTTCAAGCTGATGTGTGGTGAGCGTTCTGGCGCTAAATGGCTGCCGTGCATCACCCAGGCGGGTGCTACACATTGGTGCTGGTTGAGGTGGGCCCCTCCCCCACTTCCCTGTAAAGCGCTTTGAGTATCTATGATGAAGAGCTATATAAATGTAATGCATTATTATTATTACGGTTCATCACGACTGCCCCTTGTATGTACGGCTGAATCAATAAATGTGCACAAACTGATCAAACAACACAGGACATCATTATGGAATATTTTAATTGGAACCTCTTTCCAGTGTATTCACTCTAAACATACTGAGCCACACAGTGCAGTAACAACTTCACACTTAAAGGCAGGCTAGAGGTGGAGTATTCTCCACAGGCTTATGGGTATTGTAGTATATTTTTTTTCTTCAGAAAGTCAGCTCCCATCAATAAGAGAATAATGTTGAATGTTTGGTTGGTAGTCTGTGTGACTGATGATGGTACAGCCTGCTCCAGCTGAATGTGGCAGCAAAAAGGGCAGTGACTGGGTGGAAAAGGGGTGAAGTGCTTTGAGGAGAAGCAGCTGACATCAGTAGGCGTGGTCGGCAACAAACAGAGACTCCTGAGCTGCTGCGCCCCTGTCTCCAGAGGACACGTACTTCCCCAGAGCTGCCTGGCTGTTGTTCTGTGGAGAAAGACAAAGCAAAGGAGTCATTAACACAGGCTTCGTATTTTTGGTTATTTGTAAAACTTGCATTGCCATCTCCAGAACATACATGCATTTACACCCAACAATTATTTTTTCGATTAGTCGATTAATCTGAAGACAAAAAGTTGCCTATTACTTGATTAACATACCAATTTATCCAAAATGAATGGAAAACATATCTAATCAATAAATCAATATTCTATTCAATCATCCTGATGAAGCGTATCAGAAGCATGACAATAGTAGCAAATCTTAAAATGAATCAAATTTCCACGTCACTGATGTGTTAATTACAATAACAGACCACTTTACTTCAAACTTTAAATGTTCCTGACATGGATTTATTGTAATATAGAGTAATGCAGTATGATAATCAAATGTATGTCTGCGTCAGTGAGGGGAAAGAAAACAAGTAAAAGGATTCACAGGCTGTGCAGACAGTCACAGATCGTCTGTAATGTTAGTTTCGGCTGTTTTTTCACTTTTATGTGGCTGTTAAATAATTAGAAAATATAAAATGGCTGAACGTTGGATAACACACGGTGTAACGTTACGTTACCATGACAGCAGCAGGGCAGAAATTCCTTTAACATGAAGGCGATAAAGAAATCCATTTTAATGGACTAAGTGTCCTCGTGCTGATAACGTGCCGTGCTTGTGTGGAGACAGAAAGTGATCACCATTTGCGGTGCTGCCGTCTAGACAAAGTGCTCCGGGATCAGATAAGGGACGCTTCGGCGCGTGTAATGCGAGTCAACGTATTTACATGATTACATGGACGGATCGCCCCAGCCCTAACACTGAGCAACTCTGATTCCAAGGAATCAGCCCGCTTGACTGGGTCTCCCCTGATGGACACTGGGTTCAGAGAGTGCAGTGTGTGTTAGGGATGCAGATAGTTACTGTTAAACCAGTGAGCTAAATGAGAGCTGAAGTGAGAAGAACAAGTAAGCTGTTGCATATTCACATTTTACTCTCAAAACACGTTTCTAAAATTCTGCCCATTATTATGTATTAACCCGTCTAACGAGTCCCTCACATCTTGCTAACCGCTTATTACTATCTGTAAAGCATTAACACATTATTTATTCACTTTTAGTTACCACTTATAAACAACACACAAAGAATGCTGCATATTAGAAAGTGGTAAAAAATTACAAGTAAATGCATAACATATAATAAATGAGTACTTTTACTTTAGTTAGACGGTAAGGATGTGAATAGTTCTTCCACCACAAGAGATCAGACACAAAGTGAGATTTTCCCCAGCTGGAATAAAGCTGTGAATCTTCCCCACGTCAGGACTCTGCCTGTCTCCCCTCCTCTCTGCTTACCAGGGCTCTCTTGATGTATTCCTCCTGGCAGGCCTTGCCGTTCTCCTTCTTGCCTGCCCAGGCCTTCAGCGCTGACGCCTGCAGGGCCCGGCCGTAGGAGAAGGTGAGGGCCCAGGGACGGTGCAGGGGACACTGGTTGATGGCACTGAGGTTGATGGAGGCCTCCTCCTCACTCTGACCACCCGACAGGAAGGTCACACCTGGAGAAGGAGAATGCTCAGGAGGAAGGCCAGGAGGAAATATGGTACACTTGTTAAAACCATGCATGAAAATACCTATATGTCCATCTCACCTGGCACTGCAGGGGGAACGGTGCGGCGCAGGGCGGTGACGGTCGCCATGGCAATCTCCTGAGCGCTGTACTTTTTGGGGCAGGAGTGTCCGGCGGTCACCATGTTGGGTTTGAGCAGCGTGCCCTCCAGATAGATGTGGTGATCAGACAGAGCCTTGTAGACAGCTGCCAACACCTGAGAGAGGGGACACACAACAGAACATCCAATTCTCTCTGAACGTGTTTAATAGCAATTTATCAAACTGTTGAACAAGCAGAAAGTAAACTGAATTATGACGTCTTCGACTTCCAGCAGTCACCTCCCTTCTTCTAATTGTTTGGACTGCACCTGAACGCTCTGCTGTCATTTTAAAAACATGAATTACGAACACAGCGTCACAAGAGAAAACATGATCGATCATCTGACGGATAAATCTGTCATTGTCAAAGAAAAGCTTCTCGAACCTATCCACGTAACACAGAGGCTGCAAACAATCTCCTGACACCCCTAATAGCAGTCTTGGTCATATGAATCACTGTCCACTGGCAGCACCACTGAGAGACCAGTATCTTACATGTCCAACCAGACAGACCTCGTGGTGGCACAGAAGCCCAGAAACATCACCCAGATAGTGCTGATGTCTACATGATGTTATGCTATTGTTAGAGTCAATGTGCTTTGAACTAGCGGTGAGTGGCGAACCTCCAAAAAGACGACAAAAAGAAGTAGAAAACGAGTAAATAGTCGGCTTAAACAAGACAAGAGTCTAAAGAAGCAAACAGAGGGAAAGAAAGGCTGCACATCCAGCCAACCACACCGACTACATCTGATATAAGCAGCCGGAGGCTCCACGAGGAAAGTCGGCTATCGCTGCTGTGCCGCAAAAGTGTTTAATTGATATGATGGAACGCAGCGATCAATCAGTGACAAGTGATGTGAATTGCAAACTGTGCAGAGAAATGTTAAATGATACCAGAAGATGAAAGAACTGGAAAGACAAGCATGTGGTGATAAACTTACAACAGTGATGAACGTGCCTGAGAACGCAGCCAAAAGTGAGCGGCTGTTAAAATCATGCTTGGACTTGCACGTGCAGGCACATAAGAATAAAAGAGGCGTGAAGCTCTTCTCTTTTCTTTCAGTGTTGCTTGTGTGTTTGGCTGCAAGCAAAACCACACAGTCATTTTCCCCTGATCCCCTGGTAACAACAAGTATTGAATGCAGTTCACTAAAGACGTGTCGATACCACTCGATACTGGCCTATTTCGGTCGATACCTTAAAGGTATCAAGTAGCGACACCCATCACTAATAGCGACAGAACTAATTCTCTCACGCACACCGGGAAAGATTCACTTTCACAACAAACCCGCTGCAGTCTGTCCACACAGACTCCAAACAAAGCACCCTCCTTAAAGGGTCTTGCTTTTCCTGTCAGTTTAGACACAAAAGGACACATCTACACCATCTGCTGCAGAAACAGGGCTGCACTTCCTGTTTGGCAGAAAGACCAGTGGCCTGAGCTCCGAAGCGAGGTAACTGGCTTATCCAGGTCACTCCAGGAGTAGCCTTGTGACATCGGGTGTAACTTCCAGATTAACCCCTACTATGAAAGGTGTATAGGTGATCCCCGAGGTCTGTTGCCACGGCAATTTACGCTGCACCTCTAAACTGCTCTGAGCAGTTTATCTTCATGGTTAACTCGAGGTTACCCTGTATGTATTTATCAAAATATTTTTAGATTTCATCCTGACTGGTTTCACTGCGGTTGCAGCTGAAAGACGTTGTTCTGAACACAACAGCAGTACGTTCGTACAGAGGAGATCTTAATTAATTAATAATTAACTCTTTTTTTCTCTTCTTTAAAATCTGAACTATAAGAGTGCAGAATGAGCCTGATATCAGACTGACAGGAGAAAGCCTGCGTCTCACAAATGTTTTATTCTTGTAACATGGAAACACCCCTGAAACAGCTTTATTTAGTTAAAACTAAACTGAACTTGTTGTTTTCTCAGGCTGCTGAGAAACAGCAGTAAACTCACTGTTCACTCCAGCTGTTTGTTTAAATGCCTTTTGGAGGTCTTTGTTGACGTCCACACCAAAAGAAGTAGGAGGCATGATATGATCTCACACAATCCCCGAAACTGAAAATATGCGCACAGATGTTACACCGGGCTGCTCACACTGGTTTTTGCTGAGAACATTACAAACTCAGGGGGATCCACAATCCCAGGCTAGTATTTATTTAAATGGTTAGTCACGGTCAATTCATTCATCTGTTACAGATCCATTCCCCCTCCCACCCCCTCTCCTACTTGGTCTGTTCCCACCATCACTCACCTTCTCAGTCACATACTGACAGCGCTTCAGGTCGTGGTCACCGTCTGGAAGAATTTCAGGCTCTACGATGGGCACAATGCCATGCTGGGGGGGGAAGAGCAGGAGATGGTGTTAAGTAGCGGATGGGCAAGAACATAGCAACCGGCATCATGACAACAGATAAAAGCACTTCCTCTCTGGGGGTTGTGAGTTGTGTAACTGTTGCACAGTGTCCTGAGCGGTGCAATGGCTGTTGGTGTTACATCACTGCATTGTGAAGACAGGCTTCTTTAACTGAGCTGCAGAGCTTGGAATGTCGTGTTTGAGAGTGTGTCTAACCATCTGGCAGATGCTGGCGTAGCGGGCCAGCACATTGGCGTTCTCCTTGATTGCCAGCTCAGACGGGGTGGTGGGGGTGATCTTTAACACACATCTCCACTTGGCAAAGTCGGCACCGTCCTTCTTGTACTGAGCACAGCGCTCATACAGCCCGTCCAGACCTGCCAGAAACACAGCACAGACGGTGGTTTTGAGTGATGAAAGGAGGCGGAGACTCTGTTAATGAGGCCAGAGGCACGAAAAGGAGGCTGAGACATTTGCTACTTTAACAGTAATATACTAGTTCATGAATTTTCTATGTATCTGTGTGCGGTCTAGCTCACTCACTACACAGTTTCTTATAAGAGTAGAGAATTACACCTCCTATGCCAGTATATTTACTGTACATAAATATTTTCTTCTACTGTGGCTCCAGGTGTGTGTTAACAGGAGGTGAACTGGTGTTTGATATGTAATTTCATTGTTAGCTGTCAAATTACAAATGTTTATGCCATGGCCACTGACAATGCTCAATTCTGATTGGCTGGTAGGTGTGGACGAACTATTAGTAACTGAAGCTGTAGGAAAGGACAAACACAGCGAGCCGTGAATTGAAACCACCAACAGCATTACAGCAAAAAGATAAGTAGCTCTGCAGTGACAACCATCCACCTATCAGCTACACCCGCTCATTCTGCAGCGGGAGTCTGTGGCTTGAGTTTATTTATACTAAACTGCTCATACTAGGATTGACGCTGTCATGTACTTCTTAGTTTGAACAATGGAGATGCAGCCATTTTTAAAAAGTACTTGACCTACAATAATGGATTACTCAATGAAAACATTCACTTCAGTTCATTAAACATGGCGGAACAGAAAAGATGAGAGACAGTGAGACTCAGGGCTTATTATACTTTTCTGTCTATGGCCCAAAGGGGCCCAGAGGGTGGCAGGGGGGTGGAGCTGATCCCAGCTGACAGTTTGGCACATTTTCTTTATACTGTGAATATTTGCACTTTCCTCTCCATGTCTCCCCACAGCAGTCAGTAAGTCACCTTCTCTGTGGATTCAAAGGTCCAGGGTTTGAATCCCCTGGACCACATGCATGTGGTCGGTTTTCAAGTGCTGACTGAGGTTAAAGCTTTCTATGGTGACCCCATTAAAAAATTGCTCTCATTATTTTTCTCTGCTTAAAGGTTTTTTTTTGCGCAGCAAAAACAGTAACACGTAGAAACACAAATTACATTTTGTTTGCAAATTCCACCCACTACTCATGAAGCTCAGGGTGGCGCTGTAATCTCAAAAACGACCTTTTAGAGTCAAAAACTTTGCATCTGCTCTAAAATGTCTTTGTGCTTACGGCTATACCATTATTATTATTACTAGTATTATTATTATTATTACTATTATTATTACTATTATTATTATTATTACTATTATTATTACTATTATTATTATTATTACTATTATTATTACTATTATTATTATTACTATCATTATAACTATTGTGAATTTTATTGATATTTGTATTACCACTATTAAAACCCCCTACCAGTCGAGGCAGGTGGCTGCCCACCCTGAGTATAGGTTCTGGGAACTGTCCATACTGTTAATAATGTTACAGAGAGTACGGTCTAGACCTGCTCTATATGAAAAGTGTAATGAAATAACTTCTGTTATGAATTGCTGTATAAATAAAATATTGATTTTGTTGTGCTGTATAAAGATCAGCTGCTTTGTCTGATGTTTGCTTTGTATTAAATGTTTTATTTGGACGTTTGAATTTGTGCAGCACAGGTATGGCAAACGCTATTTGGGGATCCAATGAAACAAACAGAAATGGGATGGATATCCATCTTCCCATCTCACAAGCAGACTTTTGGAAAATGTTGAACTATTCCTTTTTCTTTTTATTTGTACAAAGTAGGCATTAAAATGTGTATGCTATGAACTCCTCTGAGTATCAGAGTTTTCTCCCAAGTTTATTGGAAATGTGTTTCATTTTGGAAGCTCTTCTGCATCCTGGTGTTGGTCAGTGTTAATCTGCAGCTGATGACAGTAAACCCATCAGTGATCAGTGTCCTTGTCAGTATGGCCACACCTCATCCAGAACACGTCTATCTTTCCCAGGTCTTTGTTTCCTGTCCTCAGTATAGTAAAGAGCACCACTGTACCTTGAGTGGTGGTCTCTCCGTTGGTGCCGGCGAGGGGAACCACACCCTTGTCCACCTTGATGCCCACCACCATTCCTTTCTCTTTGACAAGCTGGGGGAAGGGTTTGCCGTCGTCCGTCTTTTGGTAGAGCGTCTCGTGGAAGAAGATGACGCCACCGATGCAGGGGTTGACCCGTTCGTCGGCGGTGAAGAGGAGCTGGCGGTAAAGCCTCCTGTTCTCCTCCGTGTTCTCTGCGTTGATGCTCTGGAAGCGCTTGGCCATGCTGCCTGGAGGTGCCAGCAGACGGAGCGGAGACAGATGGAGTTAGAGACAAGACAGATGTTTAATGGAGATCCTGAAACTTACAGGTCAGGGGGAGTCTAACGAAATCATGAAACTCCTTGGGGGGTCCAGAGGCCAGGTTTTAGACTAATGTTTTACAGTAATAACCTGTAAAACCTGAATATATAACAATAAAAAACTGTCGTGTGAGACATCAACCTAATGCACACGGCTCTTTAAGCCTTAAAGGGGCAAACCAACTCTTTCCCATGTTTTAGCTCATTTACAAGAAAGAACTTTAAGCAGTTTTACATCGAGCTGCTGCGTTTAGAAATATATGCTTACATATTTTGTAATTATGGTAACTGAATGCAGACTTTTTCTATCAACCTGCACTTAAACAGCAATACAAGGAAGCAATACTGTAACATATTCCCTACACATGATGAGTAGTTTAGGAGTTAAAACTTGAAAACACAATAGAAAGGTAAAAATGTGCCAGATTAGAGGAAAGACTTGGAGAAGTTGGAACTGTAAGGGCAGCGTGGTCCTTCACTCTGCCTGTAGTCATTGGTGTATCTTTTTTTGGCAATATTCTTGTCTTCATCATGCAGTACATCTGTGATGAGTTCAACTCTGATGTACCAGTCAGACTGTAGTATATATGTACATGTTAGTGGGTACAAAAATGGAAGAGTGAATAAATTGGAGGTGCTTTTCATTTGCTGTTTGATAATCGTCCTAATGTCTTCAATAGCAAGGTTAGGAATCTGTAACTGTCTTTAATGTGATTACTTGTAATTGGCCATTGTGGTTAACAGGATAAGCGTGACCCTGTTACATTCCCTGCCTCCTCAGCCAGTCGGGGTCTGCGGGCCTACCTGTGGACTCATCAGCCGCCAGGATGCCTTTTCCAGCAGCTACGATCCTCTGAGCGATGTCACTGAGCTCCTTCTTCTGCTCAGTGCTCAGGAAGGGATACGCGTGAGTCATGATGGCTGGAGACGAGAAAAAAAAAGAGACCAATATTGACTTTTTTCTTACTAACTCAATAAACTGTTGTACGTCCCAGAGTTTTCTCTCCTATGTCTAAAAGCTATTTTCAAAGCGTGCTCTCCACTCTGTCAGGAATTCTATTCTAATGAAGGAAATAGTTGAGCTGAATTATTTATTTTACTGAGCTGAGTACAATTGTGTGTCTTTACATATTAAAATGCAATGGTGGAATGTTACTACATTTAATCTAGTAATGCACATGAACACAATGTTGCTGTACTTGTACCTTCATTTCAGAGAGATATATTGTACTTTTTCTCAAACCTTTAATTTATCTGCCAGCTAAAGCTAGGCTACTTTCAGATTAAGATTTTTACAAAATCATTTGTAAAAAGAGTAGAGCGGCCATCCACTTATCAGAAGGTCAATGGTTCGATCCCTGGCTCCCCCAGTCTGCATATCCAAGTGTCCTTGAGCAAGACACAGAACCACGAATGGCTCCGGACGCCTGTTCCATCAGTGTGTGAATGTTAGTGAATGTGTTTATTTCTGGTGTGTAGAAGGGAACATGCTAGGTCCTTGGCTAGAATTCAACTGGTGATGTTGCAGTTGTGTGGTAGGCTATACCCCTGACCTTCAGGACGCCACATATTAAGATTTTATATTTTTAAACATCACAATTTCTTAACCCCTGCGATGGACTGACGACCTGTCCAGGGTTTACCCCGCCCTTCGCCCGACGTCAGCTTGGATTGGCTCCCTCCCCCCGCGACCCTGTACGCAGGACAAGCGGTTTACGGTGGATGGTTTCAAGTGTCCATCAGCTGTTCACATCTTCACCAAAGAGGCAAACTCCTCCGAACTTCTCACGTAGTTTCATTTCAGTAATTGTTCTAGCATGAAAGTGGCTAAATCAACCAATATTTCACACAACAAAAGAAAAGATTAGAGAAAAGTCCCAGATTGAAGTGTCTCAGATTTAACTGAACAGCGACCATTTGCACCGCTGGCAGAAACTGCGTCACTGGTCCGGCCTCTGAGGAGGAAGTACCAAACTCTGACAGACCGTCTGACATTCACTGCAGAGGATTCCTGAGCTTTAAAGAATTCTTACCAATGTTACGACGACGTTTCCTTCCTATACTAGGCTACACCGTAATGTCCGTATTAAAGCTGTAGTAACGCGGTGGCAGCTGCTCGTGACACTTCCGCGTCCTTGTCAGTGACTTTGACTCACAGGGAGTTCCCCAGTACAAATCGCCTCAAGACAAAGTTCAGGAAAAACCATTCCATTTTTATTTAACGACATTATTGTGGCAAGAAAATATTGTATGGCTTTAGGAAAACGTTATCATTTCGAAAACTATGACAAAATATCCATTTTAACGAATGTTTGGGAAAAAACGCCTAATAAACACGTCACAAGCTCGACTACCAAAACTTTAATAAGTGAATATGAATAAAAGTGTCATTTTCTCAAGTAATATAAGAAAACTCACCAGGTAGTAGCTACGTGCAGACAGAAGGCAGCAGACAGATGTAGGAAGGTCTTGTCCTAAGAGGCGAGAGATGGAGAAGGACGCACGGGCAAACAGCACAGCGGAGGGGCGGGGCCTATGCGATGTAGTGTCCAATCACAGCTTAGCAGTGCTGACGCAACGCTTCATTCAGTAGGAGGATGGTGTCTTGTGTCGTCGGGCTCTAGCGGATTGAACTGTGATGCTGAAACGTGGGCGTTTTAAAACCTCACCGTTGTCTTTCAGGCTGCGTCCGCTGCAAGTTTATTAATTGATCAAAATCCTGCTACACAGCTGTATACAACTCTTCTAGTTGCGTCACAAATATTCTAGGAGCTTATTTTAAATTTTATAATTTGGATCTTCTGGGCCAATATCCCGCAATGATGACTGAGTGAAGTGGTAAACCCATGTCATCCCATAGAAAAACAATGGGGAACATTACAGACACTGTAAAATATACTATTAATTAAAATTTTAAAGATAATGACGTGTAGAAATGAGTTAGATGTTCTCAGCTGTTGTTGTCCTTTGAGGGGAGGGTTTCCAACATGGCTGGAGAGGTGTTACATCACCTCAGTCACCTTGGACTCACTAAGCTCAGAGGGCTGAGAAAAGCAGATGGCTGTCTTAACACTTTAAACTAACAAGATTACAAACTTAGAAAAACTCATCAGCAGACCTTCCAAACTTTGGCTTAGTATTGATGAGTTTATAACTGCCATTTTCAAGCCTTTCAAAAGTTTTTTAATGAGCATTTCTCCAGAATGCTCTGAGGTTGACAAGTTTTTGTTATGTAAGAGAGCTCTTCAGCTATCAGTCCTCACAGAGAGACACGCACAAGTCATTTTAACAGACCATTAAACTTGTATTTTGGACAGATTGCTCTGGGGAGCTGTCTAGGTATACATGCTCAAACATGTTATGGTACAGGAAATACCTTTATTTTCTAAGTCAATATAAAGGACTTTACAATGAACACACTGTTGGTTTAAGCTCTGCTTGTGCGTTCAGTTCTGTTACGCTGAAAGAGCTTGTTGCCTGTAAGACAGAGCTAAGGGTCTAAGTAAGCAATATGCTCTTGGTGTACGTGAGGATCCTCACATGCAGTGTGTGGGTGATACATGTTAAGAGCATCATCACACTAAGGAAAGCCTGCTGCTGCAAGAAGTAGTACAATATCTGCATTCAGTGATTTCCACCATATACATTTACAGGTAATCTGATGTGTTTACCTCAGAGTCATGATTACAAAATGTATGAACCATGAAAATACAACATAGGTCAACACATCTCTCCAACTCTACCATAGATGGCGTCTGAAACATGAATAATGACTTCATTCACTGGTTCATTTTTGCCATAGTGCCTAATGCATGTGTTCAGCTGTCTCATCTGATAAATTCACTTGAGGTTAATCATATGATAACGAATCATTCGCTGAATAAGAAATCAGGCACAGTCTGCGATCCTTAGTCAATCAGACAGTTTAACACACCCTCAGTGCTGCTCCATGACACAACTGATGCTTTTTGCATTGAGGGTATAGAGACCAGGGTTTACAGAGCTCCTGAAGTCCTGGAAGGTGAAATTTTTTATCTTGTCTCCTCTGTGGAGGACAAATGAAACCATTGTTCGAACAAATAGTGCGAGATATCAACAGTGAGGTACAACAGAAACGTCAAACAGATAAACAGCAAACTCAAGAATCTGAAGAAGGAGTATCGACTAAAAGAAGGACCTTGTGTGAAGTGGCAATGGAGAAATCCTCATTTGAATGTTCCCAAATCAGTCCTTGGTCTACAAGCCAGTCTGCCAACTCACATCAATGTTACAGACGTGAAATTTGTAGCTATGCTTGCTTGGCTAATGTTAGCATGCAATTTTCCAACATTGCCATTGAAATGAAATCACCTACCAAAGGCCCTTTTGATCGGGTTTCTCCATAGACTGTGTAGGCTATAAATAGTGTACATAGCCGTGATGTCACATATTGGTTTGTGGACTATCTTTGAAGCCTCAAGTTTGGCATTTTGCCCTTTGCCATCTTGTTTTTTTTATAGCAGAAGTGACCATATTTGGGTGAGGGTGTAAAAGTGGAACTTGAGCCTTCTCCCCTTTTTCGACCTGTCCCTACAAGAAAAAGCAGCACTGGGTGACTTTGTCATCAACTGCAAAGGGAATAACCTGGCAGGGTGTCAACCTCGTCACAGTAATGAAGGAGGACTTGTGCCATCTCCAACTGCAAGTATCCAGACATGAAGATAATCTTCTCTGGCATCCCTGAGATGAAGTTGGAGGGCTGGTGCCAATCCAGGGAGATTGACAAGTACCACATGTTAACAGTGTTAATGGCTACTGTTTGTTCATTGTTGTAGCAGCTTTGTTTATAACCCTCACATAAGGTTTGACACTTCTGGCTATTTTTATGAAATTGAGTTCATTTTACCACTAGGGGAAATGCATTTTAAGTGAAAATACAGTTTACTGTTATTCACGTCGGCGGTAATGACTCCCGGTTACGCCAACTGGAGTCACTAAGATTAATGTTAAGTCGGTGTTTCCTCTGGACCCTACAGTGACGGTGTCTGTCCCCCGACCATTGAAATTATTTAAATGGTAAACAGAAGAGGAGCTGTGCATAAAAACCTCATAAAAATTAAAACCACAGGAGCAATAGTGCAAACGAATAGGAGAGTAAAATGTGGACTCTTAAACATCAGATCTCTCTCTTCTAAAGGTGTACTAGTAAATGAACTAATATCAGATTATGAAATTGATTTATTCTGTCTTACTGAAACCTGGCTGGGTGATGGAGAATATGTGAACCTAAATGAATCCACCCCTCCCAGTCATATTAATACTCACATTCCTCGAAGCACAGGCCGAGGAGGTGGAGTTGCAGCTATCTTTGACTCTAGCCTAGTAATCAGCTCTAAACCTAAACTAAATTATAACTCATTTGAAAGCCTTGTTCTGAGTCTTTCACACCCAAGCTGGAAATCACTGCAACCAATTCTATTTGTTATAGTGTACCGAGCACCTGGTCCGCACTCTGAATTCTTATCTGAATTTGCAGAGTTTTTGTCAACTTTAGTCCTTAAAACGGATTTTAATATTCATGTGGATGTAGAGAATGACAGCTTTAGTACTGCGTTTATCTCTCTATTAGATTCAATTGGCTTCTCTCAGAGTGTTCATGAACCGACTCACTGTTTTAATCACACCCTTGACCTTGTTCTGGTATATAGTATTGAAATTGAACATTTAATAGTGTTCCCACAGAATCCCTCTTTATCTGACCACTGTTTGATAACTTTTGAGCTTGTATTGCTGAACTACCATCCACTGGACAAAAATTTCTATACAAGATGTCTGTCTGATAGTGCTATAGCTAAATTTAAGGATGAGATTTCATCAGCTCTAAAGTCATTATCAGGTCACAAAGTAACAGAGGACTCCTAAGCTAATTTCAGTCCCTCCCAAGTCGATCATCTTGTTGATAGTGCTGCAGGCTCACTGCAAATGACACTCGAGTCTGTTGCCTCTGTTTTAGAAAATACTAAAGCAAAGATGGTTAGCTCCATGGTATAATACTGAAACTTGCAAATTAAAGCACATATCGTGGAAACTTGAGAGGAATTGGCATTTAGCCAAACTGGAAAATTCTCGTTTAATTTGGCAAGATAGTCTTAAAACTTATAGGAAGGCCCTCCGTAATGCCAAAGCAGCGTACTACTCGTCATTAATAGAGGAAAATAGGAACAACCCCAGGTTTCTTTTCAGCACTGTAGCCAGGCTGACAGAAAGTCACAGCTCTATTGAGCAAAGTATTCCCATAGCTCTCAGTAGTTATGACTTCATGAGCTTCTTTAATGATAAAATTCTAACTATTATAAACAAAATCCACCAAGACCTGCCCTCAACTTGCACCGACTTATCTCTAAACTCAGGAACTTTAGAAACAGCTGTAAAATCAAGTTATATGTTTAGGCTGCTTTGCTTCCCTCAGTCCTTACCAACTAACATCAAGACTCACAGTGTCAGGAACAATTCCTATGCAATAACCCCAGTAACTCTGCCTCATATCAGCCACCTGTCCACCTGTTTATTGATTACCACTTATTATTTATTATTCACCATTCTCTATTTCAGTGCTGTTCATACTATGTCATATTGTATATACTGTATACCAATACATCTACCTCAGGTCATAAGGTCATATGTCTTATTTATTTTCTCCAGCATCCTTTGCACTATGCTCCATCACATTGTGTACATGTGTACATGTATGTGTATGTGTACCTGTATATCATATCCACCTACAACATGTACATATGAGAATAATAGTTTACTCTTGCATCTTTGCACTCATTCACTGCTGGTGGCTGATCACTGCACTTTTTGTCAATATGTCTATATTGTTTTGTTCATAGTGTGTCTATTAGTGTCGTCTACTGTAGTTTGTGTCTGTTTTTATTTTATCATTATTTTATTATTGTGTTATGGTATTTTTGTATGAGTACGCACATCATGAGCAATGTACAAGCCTGAGTCAAATTCCTCGTATGTGAACACATACCTGGCAATAAAGCTGATTCTGATTCTGATTCTGATAATTTCTTCATCTAAACCATCAACCTGCCTCTTAGACCCCATCCCAACAAGGCTGCTTAAAGAAGTTTTACTCTTAGTCAGCACTTCTCTACTAGATATGATCAATTTGTCTTTATCAACAGGCTACGTGCCACAGTACTTTAAAGTAGCTGTAATTAAACCTCTTCTGAAAAAGCCCAACCTTGATCCAGATGTTTTAGCCAACTATACACCTATATCTAACCTTCCATTTATCTCTAAGGTCCTGGAGAAAGCAGTCGCCAAACAGCTGTGCGACTTTCTACATAGCAATAGTTTATTTGAGGATTTTCAGTCAGGATTTCGAGCTCATCATAGCATAGAGACAGCAATGGTAAAAATTACTAATGACCTCCTAACTGCATCAGACAAAGTACTTGTCTCTGTAATGGTTTTATTAGATATTAGTGCTGCATTTGATACCATTGACCATCAGATCCTATTACAGAGACTGGAACATTTCATTGGCATTAAAGGAACCGCTCTAAGCTGGTTTAAGTCCTATTTATCAGATCGATTTCAGTTTGTACATGTTAACAATGAATCCTCCATGCATGCCAAAGTTAGTCATGGAGTTCCACAAGGATCTGTGCTGGGACCAATCCTCTTCGCCTTATATATGCTTCCTTTAGGCAATATTATCAGGAAACACTCCATAAAGTTTCATTGTTATGCAGATGATACTCAGTTATATCTATCGATCAAGCCAGATGGAACTCATCAGTTAGCTAAGCTTCAAATGTGCCTTCAGGATGTTAAAACCTGGATGACCTGTAATTTTCTAATGTTAAAGTCAGATAATTGTTCTGGGGCCCAAGCACCTCCGTGATACATTATTTAAAGATATAGTTTCCCTAGATGGCATCGAGCTGGCCTCCAGCACCACTGTGAGGAATCTTGAAGTTATCTTTGATCAGGACATGTCGTTTAACATTAAGCAAATTTCAAGGACCGCCTTTTTTTCACCTATGTAATATTGCAAAAATCAGGAACATCCTGTCTAAAAATGATGCAGAAAAAGTCCATTAAGACTCTTCAGCTGATCCAGAATGGGAGCCAGAGAGTTCAGCTATCAAGCTCCTCTCCTGTGGAACCAGGTTCCAGTTTGGGTTCAGGAGGCAGACACCATCTCTACATTTAAGAGTAGGCTTAAGACTTTCCTCTTTGATAAAGCATATAGTTAGGGCTGGCTCAGGTGAGTCCTGAACCATCCCTTAGTTATGCTGCTATAGGCCTAGACTGCCGGGGGACTTCCCATGATGCACTGAGCTCCTCTCTCCTCTTCTTTCTCTCCCACTGTAAGCAACCTCATCCCATTAATGCATGTTACTAACTCGACGTCTTCCCTTTCCCGTAGTCGTGTGCTTTGTCTTCCCTCTCCTCTCTCCTCCTATCATTTCCTGCAGGTGTTTCTGGCTCTGGAGCTGTGGAGTCTGGATCATTAAAACTACTGTAAATATCTGTACCATTTTTCATTCAGTCTATAGCAACATTACCTTTACTGTCTGTACTTCTGTGTGTATACTGTGTAGGCTGCCTCCCTCCCCTCTCTCTCTCCTTACATCTCCCTCCCTCTTTCTCTCTGTTCCTCTCTTGACCTCTCTCTCTCACACCCCCAACCGGTCGAGGCAGATGGCCGCCCACCCTGAGCCATGGTTCTGCTCGAGGTTTCTGCCTCTTAAAAGGAAGTTTTTCCTTGCCTCTGTCGCCTAGTGCTGCTCTTGGTGGGAATTATTGGGTTTCTGTGAATATCACAGAGTATAATCTAGACCTGCTCTTTATGAAAAGTGCTCTGAGATAACTGTTGTTGTGATTTGGCGCTATATAAATAAAATTTAATTGAACTGAAAATTGAATTCCTTTAAAACCAGGTAACACTGGCAAAAGTTCTTGAAACAGTTCCTCCCCAAAGCCTTAAGAGCCCTTAGTAGTTCAGACAGTGTTATACTGAACCAACCACGGGAAACCTAGGATGAGTGGGTGCTGTGGTGACTTAACCGGGTGAAAGCTAAATGTCTTTGATTGTTTACTGTTTAATGTGGGACTAAATAGCCACAGGCCTCCATGGGTGCTGAAAGCAGAAGAGAGTCCATGCTCAGTTCTCTGGCGAGGGTGACGTCCGTAAGATGGTCCGGGGACAAAGCAGCATCCACAGGGAGCCCAGCTGCAGCCAGGAGTGAGACCTGATTAAGCCCCACCAAGCTTGTGCCGCTTCTCTGCCTGGGGAGATGTCAGTGGGAGGAGAGCAGGACGTACAGCAGGTGGCATGGGTGAAGGAGCTGTCAGGGACTGCGGAGCCTGAATCAGTGATGTCAGCTGATCAAATTGATCGCACACATTTGTTGGGCCTCACATCCATGACAACAAAAATGGTCCTTCAGGTCAATGAGGAGCCTGTCTGTAAGTCTGTAGACAAAGGACAAGCTAGACAACAAAGACTGGGCCTCATGACATCCTGCAGGCCTGTTGAAGTCCCAGAAGCCTGAGTTGGAGTTATCTCAAACAAAGGACTGTAAAACAGGTGTCAAAGCCCGTTTCACACCTAGGTGCGAAATAGTGACTCAGACCTAAAAGCAGAGCCATTATTGGCTGCGCTTGTAATCTTGCAGGTCGCCCTGGTAAAGCACCCCCATCAGGTATAAGTAGACCTAAACAGCCAGCACAATGTCTTTACACAGCACAAGCGGTGATAGGAGACAACTTTCTTTCCACTCGGCGGATGAGCAACTCTTTTTCTACTTCTATTAATTTTTTTGGTGTTACAAACACAATTTTGGATCCCTAAAGAAACTGTTACTAAACTGTTACTGTAAAACTACGCTGGATTCCCTAAAAGGACTGATGAATCTACTCACTATCTTATGTCTGGGCAGCAGATAGGTTTATAACTTTGTTATTGTAACTTACTTATACAAGCTTCATGTGGTGAATTTCTGTTAAGAAACTCAAAGGGATATTTACCACTGTTACGTCCCGGTGGCATCCAGGGGATGTGGGACTAACAATTAATGTGTTCCCGGGGTGGAAAGTCAAGCAGCAGACACACAGGTTTACGTTTAACAGAAATTTATTATAAGAAAGGGCCAAAAACAAAACGATCTCCACCGGAGATGATTAATAGGGGATTCAACCACAACTGAAACTAAGGGAGCATCTGTTAAAACAAAAGAAAAAGACAAGATTATACTCAGTTCTTCGCTCCCCCGACACGGCTTCACACTGCCGATACAGCACAGCACCCGGCGGCAACACGACACCGACACTCCAGACAGCTGCCCAGTGCAACACGATTCTCCTAAGGTTCTTCCACACAGTAGTTCTCCACTCTTCTCCAAGTCACTCTCCACCATCTCACCATCATCTCCTCCACACTGAGGGCTCCTTATACCTGCAGCTAATCAGCTGCAGCTGCGCGAACTGTCAGGAACCTGGAGGGAGAGCGCAAGAGAGAGAGAAAAAACACAACAACCCCAGAACAGGATCTTACGGGACGCACGTTGTTTGTGTCTGGTACCACTCTATGGGCCGCAACTGCTTTGTTATTTTTATCAAGCCAAGCAACACTGTTGCTAAACGCAAGTTCACTACTGTTCCTCTCATTGATAAAGTTGTAGCTGAGTGTTTGCAACAGTAATTAGGATTTTTTGTGTTGGCTTCTTTCTGAGAACAGATACAAATACACATTATATCTAATCCAAAGCCAGCAATCGCTACTGAAAGAACATTCACTGCTATTGGCTGTAGAATAGACTGGGTTATTGTATGTACTTTTCTTGTGCCTTTCTCTCCTCCTTCTGCTTACTAACCCCACATGCACACACCACGTGATCTCTGAAGCTAACCAGACCTGTGACCCACAGCAGGCTAGCATCAGAGCTCTCCAGTTTTTTTAGTTCAGGGGTGAGTGATTTTCTGCCATCTTGATCTTGAAATCAGCTGGCCTCGAGCCCAATTCTGAACATCCATCCCCCCTCTCTTAGTCTCTCCCCCTCCTTTGTCTCTCACTCACTCACACACACACACAGACACACACACACACACACACACACACACACACACACACACACACACACACACACACACACACACACACACACACACATCCCTGCTGGATTGTTGTATGTTTTTGTATAATTTGTTTTATTGGCTTTATTTCATTTTTTCTTAGGATAGTTAATAGTGATTTACTTGTTAAAGTTGTTGATCATTGATCTATGCTTGAGTTAAATACATTCCTATTATAATTTTGAGAAGTCGTTGCCTGTCATTATTTGTGTATAAGGCACTTGGTTGCCACGGCCAGTGTTACAGACTCACCCTTCTCTGTTTGCCATCTGTAGGTAGACAAACCCTATTTCAGACTGATCACAGTTGGCTCGTATTTGGTTATTGGTCCCTGATTCCCTGATTAATTATAATTAATTATTTTGAATATTAATAGTTTTGTTAATATTTCTAGAATACCTGAACATATGTTGAAAACCCCAACACATTAAACTGGAGGCTCACATGCCATTCTGCCGTACCACGCATCTCCTGGCGGATGGCTGACAGAACCTCTTGGTGGTGAAGTTACTGAATGCACAAGGCTTTTCTTCAGAGGGTCTGAGTTGGCAGAGTCTATCGTGTGGCTAGTTTGTACTGTTAGTGGAAAATACACAGTCTCATAATGGATTCACAAGACACAATGGTTCCAGGTGGTTCACAAAAAAACAGATTTATCTTCAGAATTATTTTTATTAACTCCTAGAATTTCAGGCAACAGTATCTAAAATCTCAGAAGGTACAAGGTTTATTTATTTGTCACAATACAACAGGTTGAAGAGTGAAATTGGGTTTGTTACTCTCTTCTGCTACGTAGCAGACAATATACAGTAATATGAAAGCATTTATAAAAATCCTAAAACAGAAATAAACTGTATTCACTGGAGCAGTGCTGAGGATGAATTAAGAGTTTAAGAGTTTATTAAGAGTCTGATAGCTTGGGGGGGAAAAACTTACTTTTCTGATGTTGATGAGTTATTTCTGTCATTAGTAATTAGTAATCATAATCATACGTATTTCAGAAATAAAAAAGAATGTATATATATGTGTGTGTCTATAATATTAAACATGTATATGACATTAACATCAGTAATATTATTCAAATATATTGCTATATTTGAATAATATTATAGGTTAATATGCAGATTTGCTATGGAGCTCTAAGGTATGTTTGTCCAAACTTATTGAGCTGATAAAGTAAAAAGTCCCTGTGCTTCAGTACCTCTACCTTGCTTGATAGTGTGCCCACAATGGACACCCAAACAAAGTAAATGGACACCAGAAAATTGCTGTCATGTGATACATGAACGTGTTGTTGGGACACCATGAGCATTAACGTGCTGTTATACCAGCCTCTACTCCTCTGGTTTCAGGCTTTCCACATTCCACATTCCACTATCCGCATTTCCAGATATGGAACCCGGCTACAGGAATTCAGACTCAAGAGCACCATTGAGGTCCAACACTGGTGTTGGGTGATAAGGCCTGGCTGCGTTCCAGGTCATCGCAAAGGTGTTGCATGAGGTTGATGAGGTTGAGGTTAAGGCTTTGTGCAGGCCAATCAAACTGGGTAATATTTTATTTTGTGTAAGCACATGGGGCAGCATTATTTATATTGGACATAGATTCAAACACTTTAACTACAGTAATTTTCTGTGAGTCCCAAGACCTAAACAGGAGAAACACATCAGGAAACATATATATGAATCGTTGTATGGATGTATAGATAGATACTGTGTGTGAAACTGCAGAGTTTTACCACTTGGTGGCAGTGCTAAAGAAGTTTTGGCCTGTCTCACTGAGCTTTTTGTTGTCAGCACTAACACTCTGGGTGGAAATAACTTATTATTATTATCTCTGTAAGCATTTAAAATGTTTATTCAAAATAATTTTATACATTTGTTAATGTTTTTGGACGTGAGCCTCACCCTACACAGCAACAACTAGATAGATAGATACATAAACAATGCATTGGTTGATAGATATTGGTACATGTAAAACAAGTGTAAGTTATTAAAACTAAAATTGACATACAAATTAACAAAGGAAATTAAGATGATGCAGAGTCTTTTTTTCTTACATCATCAACAGGAATGTCAACCACTCTCGTGCCTTTTTTTTACCACTATTGTGAGGCCAACTAACGCCTCGACCATGATCAGACCATGATTTCCTTTTTTTAAGTGTAAAAAGTTCTTTAAAAAATCTAAAATATCAGTGTGGCCATGCAGCCCTCCATGTCAAGCAATGGAATCAAATCACTGCTGCAGCTGCACAGAAACGATTTGGCCAGATTTTGTCATTCATTCAGTATTCAGCACTATTTGTAGTAAAACTCTGGTGGATGTAGGGAAGCATCTTAATTCATCCCTCTGCTGTTTGACACCCTACCAACAAGCTTTTTCAAAACAGTTTTCAGTTGCTTGGAAATGTATGTGCTAAATATTGCCAGTGGCTCAGGCATTTTTCCAACTTCATTGAAACTTGTTTCACGCTTGATACACACTTAGTCACCAAAGCAAATTCCTTGCAAGTGTAAAAACTATTTGGCAATGAAGCTCTTTCTAATTCTGATTCTGTAATCTGCAGTTGTTAAGCCCCTATTAAAGAAAGGCAACCTGTGGATGGCCAGAAAAAGATCAAGGAGGACATTCATATGTGACACCAAAGACCCTTTTTAAACAAAGACAGACCTCTCTCTCCCTTATGGGATCACTTTACTGAGAGTCCACGTGACGACAAGTGACACCTGCACCAGAAACATCCGTTAAAGACTGTGAGATGCAGTTGAACAGCTAAGAACAAAAGGGTATTTTACTTTCCCTGATAACGCTTCCTCAGCTTCTTTATAGAGACTGTCGTCACAAGAAAAACGACAATATAAGTTGTTTGTTCAGCATGTTATTACGACCCATATTAATGGTTGTTTGGCTGCGACCTCTAGTGGTCGTACAATAGTAGCAAGGGATGGGGTCGAGTGACGTATTATAAATAGTTCGGAAGGAGGTGGGGTGGGGTGGTTGGATGGGTCAAACCCCAGAATTTCACTCAGGAGAAGTCCCATGTGATATCTTTACTGTTGTTTAGATTGGAGGACTTGTTGGAGAAAGACTTTAACTGCCTCCCTGCATCATAGTGAGGTAAATGTTTTTTGGTCTCTGTAAACCCACAGAGCCTCAGGCTAATCAAACACTGTCTAGTCCATGCCTACTAGGATTGAAGTTATACACTATGTGGTTGCTGCTATTCAGATGAGTCATCACCGCCAATTTAATATTGAGATCTAAAATTAAAATGTTTAATTTCACAACATGTACAGCATGTTTAAATGTTGGAATTTCTACAGCCCAAATTGACCAATTGTAGTGCAGCCTGGCAGGACCAATGCTCAGGCATAATCACTTGCTTTGCAGCAGCTTGGGAAGTCTTGTTAATAAGTCACGACATGGCTGGATGGATGGAGAACGCCTAAAGGTTGAAATTCCAGGGCACCAGACTGCTGCTGCACAAATAATTAGCTTCCTATTAACTGGCTTCATCTTGTTGGTGTTACCAGTTATGTGTGTGTGTGTGTGTGTGTGTGTGTGTGCATGTGTGTGGGGGTATAGACTTGTTTTGAGGCCGTATTTTGTGTGTGTCTGTGTTTGTCAGTGTGATAATGTTTGCATATGTGCTTGTTCTTACATTCAAAATATATGTGTGTGTATGTCCAGAGGTTGTATATTTTTTACAGGCCTATATTTTGCTTTCCTTTAATTCCATACTACAGAGAGCCCAGATAAGAAAGCCATTACCCTGACAGCGAGAATATCAGAACTGGTGGTATTTTTATACCCAGAGAAAATAGATTTATTTTTATGACATTTCTGCCTCAGTAGAGGACTTGAGATTGGGTGGTTAGAGAAGGAAGCTCTCTCCCCCTTTCATAAATGCTACTCAATACATGCACTAATGGAGGGATTTTGCACAATGTCATGGAATTTAACAATGACAAAACCTAAATTCTGGTCATTTATATCAATCTTTTATGGCAGGATTTAGCTTCTCTGTCCCTGGAAGACACCATTCCTCCAAAAACAATTGGTCGGTGTTGGTCATTTGTTGAAATGGCTAATACTGCCTATAGTAGATGGACCATGATGGATGTATTAGATCCACTACCTAACTTTTGAATGAAGACATAACACATTCTCTAGCTTACAAATGAAGGTAGAATTAATGTGTTGTGCTGCTACAGCCTAACTTGTTCTGGATTACCGGTAGTTCAGGGTGTGATTATTGTCATTTTGATGGCTCAGTATAACTATTTGTGCAACAGTTACACCAGGCTACATTTTAATATTTACTATCATGTACGGCAAGTTACTGGAATTACAGGAATTGTAATAAGTTACTTTACTTGTGACTCTTTAAAAAACAAAGAAAGTCTCTCCCGACTTTTAAACCACTACTTTTCTGCCTGTGCATAAGATCAACAATATTTAATGGTTTTTACAAAACAGATGTGCTTAACACCACTGATGGAAAATGAAAATACAGATAAAAGTCTCTCAGAACTTAACTATAATGTCTTCTGCATATTCCTTCATAGGCACAGCTGGTAGTATTTAATGGGTTTACAAAACATGGCTTAACATCATTTACACTCTTGTATCCAGCTTCTTGATTTGTTATCACTGCCCTGACATATTAATCAAGCTCCTAATGTTCAGAGGTGAAACAATAATTGTATCTCATTACCAGAAGCTTCTCAAACCCCTTAACAGCCAATCTGTTCCTTCCGGGGGTGGGCACCAAACCTCCTAAACTAAAAGGCGCTCCACAGGTGCGTAGATGGGGTTGTGGGTGTTTTACTTCATTTAAATATTTTTGATGTTTGATTTGGGGTATAAATACATTTCTGATCTCCTGCTACCTTATGAACCACCCAGACCTTGTGGGTGGGCGGTACAGGTCTGCTTTCTGTCAAAACTAAACATAAAGAAGCAGTGTTCAGTTGTTATGCTCCATCTATCTTGAACAAACTCCAGAAACACACGGCTCTACTGAAACAGTGTTCTTCTAAATCAAGGTTGATGACTTTTCTTTCTGCCACTGCATTTTATTAAATCAAATTTAGTGTAAGGTTAATTTCCTTTTCTGTTTTATTTAAAGCACTTTATGTTGCATGGTGTGATCATGCCTCTTTGTCGCAGTAACAAGTTGTGCAGCAGCGTTTTCTACCAGCTAGAGACAGTGGAAGGAGCTCTGGCTGAGAGCTGAATAAAGTGCATTTCAGTAATCAAGCAGTGAGAAAATAAATAAAACACGTACAACTTTTTGTAAACAAGCAAGTGACTAAAAGTACCTAATGTTAGAGCTGATCCTGAGCTCGAAGAAACATGGCTGAACAACATCACAGTACCAGTCTGTACTCTGGAGTGCTCAACTAACTCTATTATTATTCATAAAACATATCAACTGAAATTAGATTATTTTCTCAGAACCATAGATAAAAAAGACAATTCAAAGATTGGTGTATAATTACAGCGAGTCCAGATTAGGTTTCCTTGGTTAAAGCTGTCAGGAAGAGCACCAGAGGCTAAATAGCCTAATTGTTTTTGTGTGATAACAAGGCTAAGCTAAGCTTAATGGGGATGGTATCGAGGACGCAAGTGGAGGAGTTCATATGGGAGACTGTATTCTCTAACTCTGAAGTTTGAATGGGTTGAAACTGGTAAAAGAAGCATCCGTCCAGCCAGCGGGAAGGCGTGACATTGCAGGGCCCCTGGAATCAGTACCCAAAATAGTGTGTGTGTATCCACGTTGTCATGGCTACCAGCTACAGGTATGCACGAAGCTACAGTGATGTTGACAGTTAGTCTGACTCATTAAAATCCAAAAGGATGGAATAAACTCACTGCAAAACTTCCTGTGACTAACATTACATCATGAACAACAAATCCAAGTTGAAATCATATAATGCTGCTCTCTGTGATATAATAATATTGTAATAATAATAATAATTTATTTATATGTATATATATATATATATATATATATATATATATATATGCTAGCATGTACATGTCAGTGTCAAACAAAGGTGCTAGCAATCCAGCACACATGCAGGCT
>JALXJV020000007.1:37877900-37897704 GCA_024633595.2 Lepomis macrochirus
ACACACAGACACACACAGACACACACAGACACACACAGACACACACACACAGACACACACAGACACACACACACACACACACACACTATGGGAAACGAAAGTCGATAGTGTTTTATCAAATATTAATTCATTGTTTCCTATATACATGTGTCCTAATTATTAATAAATGACTTACTGCTTTGTGCCAGCAGTCAGAGTATAATTAATTAATGATAATACATTTGGATTTAGTTTGCTTAGTTCGTACTTAAAGTGCACAGCTCAGAGCTGTACCTGCACTCTATAAGCTAGAAAAACACATTTATGGCTGACTGGAGAAGACTCTGAAGGTGTTTTTGACCTCTCGTAGCACTGTGGAGCGATGTTCTCATGAGCAGGTCCCTGTTTGGTTTGGACACGTGCACGGACTTCATGTTAGCAAAAGACATAGGCCAATAAAAACAAATTCAAAGTACGCGTCAAATGCATTTTTTCCAGAGCTGGTTTCCGTCATTTTAGCTAGTTCTTGTCACACTGATATTTGTTAAAGTGTTCATATGTCTAATAAGTTTGGTTTAAATTAGTAATTTGCTATTAAAATGGGCTTCCACATCATGACTGACAGCTGACTCTACTTGCGGTTAAATAGGCCGGATGTACGGGCGAGACCTCTGACCCTGATCACTACTGTGCAGACTCTGGCTGCAAAAGACTTCACCAGCGCAAGATGGCAACGTCCGAGATATTTAGGTTTCATTTTTGTACAGAGGGAGGAAGGGGAGATGTGGCGTCCATCTTTATATACAGTCTATGATACACACACACACACGTACGCTTTAATACACATCCCTGCAAAAAGGTTGGTGCTATCCCACTGATGGACAGAGGAAAAGTATGATAAAGGGATCTATTTTGTTGGATTTTGGAACTTGAGGGATCCAGCGTTTTTCTGAAGCTTTGATTTTGACCAAATCAAATATACCTGGACTTGGTTCAAGATGTTTCTTGATTGATTTAACCCACCTTTTATATAAACAATTAATCTAGTTATCTTTAAACCAGGCTTCAGTTGGGCTGAAAATATTAGCTCTTTGTGTGTGTGTTTATTTCATGTTTTGATATCCCGGTGGGGACTTTAATCTGAACGATGGTGTTAGGGTGAGGGTTAAGGTTAGGCACGTAGTTGTGATGGTTAAGGTTAGTGCAAGGGGCTGGGGAATGCGTTATATCAATGAGATGTCCCCACAGGGATAGAGAAACAAACGTGTGTGTGTGTGTGTGTGAGTGTGTGTGGGAGTGTGTGTGTGTGAGTGTGAGTGTGAGTGTGAGTGTGTGTGAGTGTGTGAGTCTGTGTGTGAGTGTGAGTGTGTGTTCTTGTTTTTCTATTCCGGTGGGGACTTTGACCTGACTCCCCACCTACCGGTGGGGACCTGTTTCCCCGTGGGGACCTAAATTGAGGTCCCCACGGGGAGAGCCCCACCAGCAGCTGCAAAACAGTATTTGAACATGCCCCATGCAGTTTTCTAACAAGTCCCCATGAGATCAATTTCAAGACAAAAAACCTGTGTGTGTGTATCTCTAGAAGCCCCTGATGGTCACACAGGGTATTGCAGTCCTCATGAGGCTGCCTGTTCGGAGGTGTGTGTCGCTATATGCCCACTCTCTAGCGGTCTCTAATGGTCAAACATAGTATTACATTTTGGTAATAAATTTTAACCTTTGTGTCTTTTTTGACCAAATAGCCTGTAGACATGAATGAATTAATACATTGAACACACAAATAATCATATTTAACATTGTACATTTTAAATGTATATTTATAAAGTACAATTAATAACTATTATTTAACTATTATTTAATAATTAATTTGTTGTTTTCATATATTTTGTTTATTAAGTCTTTATTATGATTGTATAGTTTGTGTCAACATGTTTTGGCCACATATTGTTTCATTGAATTTTATAAATTGGCTTTCATTATACCTGATTCCATTTTTAAACCATTCACCTGAATATCTTAGTCATCTCCAGTTACTGTTTGTTACTTACTGTCATGTACTTAAATTAAACAAAAAAAGTGTGTGTGTCAGGTATATATATATATATACCTCACACCACATATATATACACCTATGTGTATATATATATATATATATATATATATATATATAGCTAGCATATTCTTTCAAGCAATGAATCACCTCTGTGAAGTACACTTTAACTTTTCCATCTTTACTGGTTGTTTTATTTTGTTCCACTGAACATGTAAATACTGTTTAATAAAGGTGATAAAGGGATTGTATGTAAGTTTATCAATAAAATCAATCAAATTTTCATTGCCGTATTGTCAAATTAAAACTCACTTAGAAATGAAGCACACCACTGTTTTCACTGTTGCAGCAGCCACTATTCTGCGTTTAATGTGTTGAATAGAATATTGAGCCGGAGCGTGCACCGAGCCTCTCTGTCTACAGCGACAACACAGCAGCAGCAGCAGCGACATGCAGTCCACTAACACCATAAAACAACCATCTCACAGCAAAACACAGACTCCACGTGAGGATATAAAAGCGACATAAAGGTTTATGTGCTGAAGCCCATCAGACCAAGCGGGTTCAGAAGATGTCGAGTAAGAACAAAGTGAGCATTTGTAAAGCTGGAGAAACACAAAGAAAGTCCACGTTAGCTTCGCCGACTAGCGTCAAGCAGTTTTCCACATTACTTCATCAACTACGCGACCCATATTACCATCCTGTGTACCACTGGTATTATGTCAAACTGTTGATTTTTGCCTGCAAAAGGATGTAATGGTGAAAAGCAAATGTGGAGCGATTTGATTACCAGCCTAGTGATTCAGCCAGGAGCAGCCAGCCAGCGCTACAGTAGCTTCGTTACCTGGCTCTGTTTGCTTCATAATGTTCAATTTAGATTTATTGTGGTTTTACCGATACTCAGCTCCACAGCTTCTCCACCTCTCTTTCCTGTAACTAACATGATCCGCGTAATATACACCACAGAGGAAGAGCCACCAACAAACTTACAGTAAAATTACTTAACTGCAGTCTGACTGTGTGTGACACAATCTCGTTATAATATTTAGTCCAGCTCACTGTCCGTTTCGATTATCATCCAATACATTTAGCTGTGCTGACATTGCTGAGCCTCCGGTGACAGATTCACATATAGTAAAGATAGTTACTGAAAGCAGCAGGCGAGCTAGCGATGTAGCTGCGTCGGCTAAATGCAGTAAATGTACCGTGATCATGTAGCGAGCCTGGATTAGTTCAACTTGCAGCTGATAAAACTATTACTGTAAGGTTGCAGTGGGAGTTCCAGCTCTGTCTGTCTATAGCAGCTATCACTCTGCCTTTTTGGAGTACTGTTACAATATGCGGTGTCTTGCTGCGCTGAATGAAGTAGCGTTACGGCGCGGTGTTGATTAAGCCTCTGAGGCGGGAATGTTGAATTAACAGAGCCTGAACATGTCTGAGTGAAAAGCCACAGCCTGCATGCTGCTGTTCTTGTGTTTATTGCAGGATTTCTGTATGAAAGCGGTTGTGTTTTGCATTATGCTGCGCTCATGAGTTCAAGCGAGCAGCGTCATGAAGCACCGCGTTTAAAACCGCTACAGCAAGTGGCGCAGGAAACTCCATAATGCCCTTTAATGGTCCATTATTATATTATTTATAATAACATTATTATCATTATAATTTGGCCATTGGTGGAGTGTGAGTGAATGTTAGTTCCTTTTAGTGAATGAAAAAAATTTCCAGTAGCAGTATTAGAAATATTTAAATGCTGTGAGTTAAGTTCTTCTAGTAGAAATAAGTGTGTTATATGTATTCAGAGTGTTTGTTCTGTGGTGAAAGTGTAGTGGCTTGTTGTTGAAGTTTTGCCTTCTTGGCTCTGCCCGTTGAGTGAAAGTATAAGCTCAAAAACAGCTCTTTCTACAGTAGTTCCGCCTCAGTGAAAATAAAAACTTCAGGCCATCTAGCAGTTCGTTAGTATGTCCCCATAAGGAACAGAGCAGGTAACTGATGTCAGACATGGCATAGGAGCTGGGTGGATGTGGTTTTGCACAATATCATCCAGAGAAGCAGCGAGAATAGGCAGGCAAAGGCAGCACAATACATAAAATGCATTGTAGTGAGGATACAGGCGTTTCATATGACACAGGCAATGCAGACTTTGTATTTAGCGTAGACTTCAGTCTGTAAATTCACACACTTCACTGATAAATCACAGAACCAGAAACCAGAGTAACAAAGCTAACTGTGAAAGTGGCTAAATAAGGAAGAGAAATGTTAGCATTCTTATTCCAGCCCCTTTCACAGTAAGTTTATTACATACTGGTTAATAGTATTTACTGTTCTTTTTTGTATAGTGTTTTGATCATATTATTTCAATAGCCTAATCACCTCAATGTTTTCAGAACTAAGCGACTAAGTTTAGCCAGTCAGTTAGCCTAGCCGGCTACTAAAATGAAGAAAAGCTGTTTCATGCTTATCAGGAGTGTCTTTAGCTCTAAAGAGTAGAGGTGGGAGAAATACTTCGACTTTTAGATGCATCGTGATGCTGGGTGGAAGATTATGAATTGTTTAACAAATGTCTAAAATCGATTATTGAATGTTTATTGATAGCGTGATGTTGACTGAAAGCAAAAGCGGAGGAAGAAGACATGTAGCTGACACAGACTGAGAGGAGGGTGTTTTCACCAAGTGAGAAGCTGGAGGCTGGAAATAGGAGCCCACTGAACTTAAATGGCTTTCTTGCCTGACCCTCCTAGGCTAAGAAGAGGCTGGAGAGGTGGTGAGATCTGGATCTCAGCATTCAGAACATGGCGCTGTGAGTTGGCCGAGAGTGATAGAGGTTCCTTCAGCAGGGCCCTGCGTGTCTCTGAGGCGAGCAGGACTGATGGGGGCGCTTATTCTCTACTTGCACAATGTAGTGGGGCGTGGAGCTTCTTATGAGGAATGCCGTCAACTCTGTAGGCAGAGTTTTGCTCAGTCCTTCTTTACTCCTCTTAAACTCAGACTGATGCGGTTGAAGCCCTGGCTGGGGCTCATGCAGCCTGTTGTTACTCTACACTTCTGTGATTTATCAGTGAAGTGTGTGGATTCCCTAGACTGAAGTGTCTGTTAGTGACAACAAACACATAGATCTGCATGCTTATCTCCTATTCATGGGCAGACTGGGACAAAAATAAATTTCCTGCATTCTGGCAACATTTTCTACACCAATCTTTGGAGTAAATGTCTTTTTTTTATATGAATGGCAGCACAAATTTCACGTGGCGGGTGACAATTAAAAATATAAAACTATAATGGAATATAATGCAGTAATCGAGTACGTTTTTTGTTGCTTAAGTAACTTTCTTGGACAATGCACATTTGTTTCTTCTATATTTTAATTGCATTGCATGTTTCCTATTGTGCAAATAAACCTGTTTCAAAGCTTTTTCATTTGTAATTTAACATGTCTTGCAAAGTTAATTATAACCCAAACATTTTTGTGTGACCTCTACCACACTCCTCCCTGTCTCTGCTGGGCCTACAGCAGCATCCTTCCTCCAAGCACTGGTAGCCTACAAGAACATACACCTCTGCTGCAAACACAGCGGCTTGCCCTACCTCTTTCTTTCTCTCTCCCTGTATTTATTGACCCTGTTGTCTTTCTCCATCAGCAGAAAAGTGGCTACAATTACACAGCACTCGCAATTTCCACCCGCGATACCGTTTTCACCTCGCGGTGCTTGTGGAGGAGGCTTGTTATTGAAGCCAATTGAAACCGAAACCAAATAAACCCAGTTGTACCTGCACCAAAGTGTTCACTGTTGCTTTACCTGGTCCGTGCTTGTGAAATAGGTATCTACCATCTGAGTCTTATAACATAATGGATGATCATTTCTCTCAGTGTTTCTCTGCAAAATGCTTATATGGGTGCGCCATATAGTTTGACAGCCATTAATGTACCTCAATGGCAGCTCAATGTAATGCTGATGTGTGGGAACACTGATATTAATATCAATCTGACCGGCCCACCCTAAAACAAATAGTTCGGCCCCTCTGGCAGATGCCAGAAATGCCAGATGACCAATCCGCCCTGCTCCTATTAATCATCTGTATCCTCACTACAATGGATTATTGTATTTTTTTTGTAGCTAGCTAGGCTAGCTGACTGTAGAAGTGGGGCAATGATCAGTTGCTAGAAACACGACCAATGTCCTCATGCTTGTTGGCGCAAGCATGTGCTAGCATTAGCATTAGCTTTTAGACAGACAAAGCGTTATGTAGGAAATGTATCTGTTGTTAATTATCTTGATCAACCTTGCTAGCTAGCATTAACATGATGGCAGTCCAGCCCAAGCCACAGAGTTTCCCCTTAAGAGACAGCAGATGTGGTTGAAGGAGGCGTCATGGTGGGGACGTTAAGCGTCCAGATCTGTGTGTTATACTCTGAGACTGGGTGGAAGGACTGTACTCACTGATACGTTACACAGATCCTGACTTTTAAAGTCCCCACGATGACTATCGCCTCAGCCACCTCTACTGTTTCGTAGCAAGAGCAAACTGTGGCTAGAGATGGTCTGCCATCCTGTTATTCTTGCTAGCAAGGTTGATCAATGGAATTGCATCTCCTACATTCTCTCTTTTAAAAACTGTGAAAGAACAATCTACTGAAATTATGCTTTAAAAAGTGGAATGAATAAATGAGATGAGAAATTGTTTAGTTTTTTTTTTTTTTTTTTTACAGCTGAGACTGGGTGGAAGGACTACATGTTAGCAATGTGGTTTCTGTGTTCATGTCCTTACTGTTTAAGTCTGTTTTTGGTTCTGTGCTTCTCTATGTAGTCTTGTTTAGTTAGTTCTTAGTCCTGTACATTAGTTAATGTCTTAGTGTTTACTCCTGGTCTTGTGTTCTCTGTTTAGCTTTGTGTATTCCCTTGTTCATTTACTGGTTCTGTTCAGCTCTCTTTGTAGAAACCTGTCATGTGTTATAGATTGTTCCCTCCATCTCAGCCCTGTGTCTTAGCTCCTAGTTTTGTGTCTCAGTTCATGTCTTAGTGTTTACTTCTGGTCTGTGTGTGTGTTATTTTGCCCGTGTCTAATCTGAGTTCCGTTTTGTTCTCAGCTTCAGTCTGTGTTCCTTGTAGGTGTTTATTTGTGATCTGTTTGCTGGTGTCTGTTCCTCCTGTAATTCCTCTGCTTGCTTGTCCACTAAATACCTTGAGTTGCAGTTAATGTATGGTCTTGTGTTTTGCATCTGTGAGTGTCTCTCTGCCTGCCTGCTTATGTCTCTGTTTTCCATCCTGTCTCTCTGCCTGCCTCGTTAGTCCTGATCCCCCTCACCTGTGCTGCTCCCGCCCTGCTCGTTAGTCCCTATGTATATGTATGCCTGTGTAACGGAAGCCTGCGAGGCAGTGCGGTGAGTAAACCTCACTCCCGACACCTTAAGAGAACGTACTGGCGACGATGCTAGGGCCTATGGGTTTTAGCCTCCTCGTCAGCGTGTCCGCCTCCCGACCCCGAGGTCGCCGGTTCGAGTCAAGACCGCGCAGTACGTACTCGGTGGTGAAACCGGTTACACCTGCTTGTGTCTCCAGTCTTTGTCACATACTTGCGTCTTGTTGAGTGTTCTGCTTAATGCTATGTTCCCTGGATTTCTGGTTTGTTCCCCTGTTTGGATTACTCTGTCTTTGTGTTGGATTCACATTCTTCTGGATTACCTTTGTTTGAACTTTTGTACCAAGCTTCCACGTAAGCCTGTTAAGTTTGAGTTATTAAAGTATTTTGTTTGAACTGCATCCTCCTCTCGCCTTGCATCGTCTGCGTTTGGGTCCTCACCTTCCCTCAGCAAACCTGTGACACCACACGAATTACCTGCTAAAGCAGAGACTATTTACTTAACAGAAATGTAGTTTTGAATTTTTTAAAAATTAAATTATGACAAAATGCAGAGCAACTTCAAGACATGCCTGAACATGTCAGAGAATATTTCCCCTTAGAGAGAAGATAATTCCCCACTTCAAATAGTCTTGAAGATCAGTAGTGATGGTGCAGTTTTTCCAGTCTGGGATGCCATTCTGGCTTTTGACCGAGATCCCTAAAATGACTTAACTATATATAATAACACAAATAAAACAATATTACATATTTATGATGTGGACAAAAAAAAAACATTAAGTAAGTTAGTGTGTTTCCCCACAGAGTCAGTGATGTCCAAAATCATTGATCTGAGTCCCAAAGATAATTTGTTTTCCTGACTAACAATGCTTAGTTTCAGTAGATTGTTCTTTGCTATATCATAGTTTTTAAAAGAGAAAAAATGTGAATGTGAATTCCATTGATCAAGAATAACAGGATGGCAGACCATCTCTAGCCACAGTTTGCTCTTGCTACAAGACAGTAGAGGTGGTTGAGGGGCATAGTCATTGTGGGGACTTTAAAAGTCAGGATCTGTGTAATGTATCAGTGAGTACAGTCCTTCCACCCAGTCTCAGAGTATAACACACAGATCCGGAAATTTAAGGTCCCCACCTTGACCATGCCCCCACCTCTGCAGCTGGTCGACCACCTGCCAGCTATAATGTTCCCGCCCTACGGTTCCCGCTAAATAATCAGGGGATTTTTTTTCTCCGGGACAGGCTGCGCGCCAAGTTGAGCACGCGCCTATACGTCTATGGCACGCGCTGGCTGCGTGAACTTGCAGTTGGTTTATACAAGGGTGACCCGTCAGTGTCTCCTTTTATACTTTAGAGCTAACAGTCATCAGCGGAGTTACTCCGGTTTGTCGCGGTGTCATAAATCAAGCGCTCATTTTAGTCTCCAGTACACCTGGTCACGGAGGCTGACAGGCAGCTGACGGCCCCGGGATGCGCCGCAGACACTGAGCGCAGGAGCCCGGCCGAGAGCTGCGGAGGAGAGCTGCGGACCACCGAAGGAAATGGTAGGACTTGAGTTATTGAAGTTACTGAAATTATTGAAATGCTAGCTAGCTAGCCACGTTCCCCAAGCCCTACCTAACCCTTGAACACATGTAAACAAGCGTAGCGTTAGCTGCTGGGGTGAACAGGTTTGTCTCCTGAGTAAAGACCTCTATTTCGTTTCAGTGGTAATGAGGGAAAAAGCTGGTGATTGCCATATTAACACAGTGCTGTTGTCCATATTGTTTGTTGAAAGATTAAATTAATTAAACATAATAAAGTTACTGAGGTGAAGTGAAAAATAGTTTAGGTTTGATGTCACATTGTTGTTATAAACCCAAGTTTGACTGAAAATGTAGTATTTTTTCTTACCTATGCAGATATTGTAATTAAAATTATTTAGAGTAACCGCCATGGAATATTTTCTATATCACTCTTGCTAAAATCATGCACCATATTTGTTTTGAATCAATATCTGTATCAGTAATGTGTTTTGTATGTTGGAGATGACGATTAGTGCTTCCATAAGTAATTCACAGAGATATGATCATTGTTATTGTGGATAATCTCATAATGAGGATATTCTAATGAATTCTCTTTTACTATAGTGCAGCCTTTAGGGCCAGAAAATGGCATTTAGTTCTAGTCGAAATATTATGTTAACCAGCATCCCAAACGATATCTAGATGATGTCTACATTTATGTCACACTGTTACATCAGTATATTAGCAAGTTCTACCAGTGCAGCTTAAAACTGTCATGGAATCTGTTGGAGCTTGAAGTTTGACTGTCTCTTGTGCTTACAGGAGGATGGCCCAAGCTGTGGATGCACTGGTGGCAGCTCTGAATGCACAGGCGATAAAGGGGAGGCGTGATGGCGTGATCGGTATAATGAGGTTTGTTGTGCTGAAAATATTTCTTAAAGCTAAGGCATGTAACTTTAGTGGAATAAGCCAGAGTAAGCCACGTTTTTTGCACAACCAAAGGAGAAAAGGAAAGCTCGTAATGTAGCTTCCCTCGCACCTCCTCTTTATCTGTTGGACTTCCTCCAGGCCAGAGTCTAATGTAGCTTTACTCAGCGTGAGTACATTTGCTGCAAGTGTTCACACATAACGCTGTAGCGATTAGAACATGCAATAACATTAATAAACACAACTTCGCCATTACTACAGCTGTATGAACCCAAAGTAAACATTTTGCTGTTTAAATAGTAATCAAAGGATCAAACTGATGCCGAAATAACCATGATGCAGATTTGTTAAACATATGAATTAGGGCTGAACGATTTTGGAAAATAATCTAATTGCGATTTTTATTACCAATATTGCGATTACGATTTAATTTGCGATTAATTTTTAAGCTCTTTACCTTCTGTAATATTCAAAATGGACAAGCAGTAAATCAGTGTATAGTGTGATATTAGATAGATTAAACTGACACTGTTCTTTCTTGTGGCTCAGGCCTGTGTTATGATGAATTACGGTAGAATTATTATTATGAGCAATAAGACATATCAAATTATAATAATATGAGAAAGACAATTAGAGTCAAGTCATGGCATTAAATAATATCATATAATATCATCAGGTCGGCCTACCTTTTCACCACAGGGTGTTATACAGTAAGCCTCAATACAAAACCCACAGTTCAACCACCAATTAATGAGTCCTGATCTCAGTTCAAATCTCCTGGAGTCCATCTTTCTGTATCCCCGTAAGCAAACTAAAATACTCAGTTTAAGGTTTAAAAGTTGGCTAACTAAAATAGAACAGACTGGCGCTTCGTGTTTAATAGACTATAGCTTAATAGCTTAGTAATTCTCCGACAACACCGAGTCCCCCTCCTCCCCGCAGCCTCCGATGGTGGTGAGCAGCGCACCGGCTTTAACCAGGCTGTAACTTCGGGACAGACTGGGCCTCTTTCTGCGTTTAGTTTGAAACGCCAATTTACAGATATTTCCTGAGCTGACTGGTAGCTGTGTGTGTGGCGCGAGGCCGATCGCTACAATGCGCTTACCTTAATACAGCCTCTTTCTGTTGTGCATTTTTCCGTCCATCAAAGCCGCGGATGGCCCGACTAATTCACCCACCACCAAGTTACCCAGCGGTGGCGCTGCTACTTTCATTCAGTGTGACATTAAAGTTTAAGAAGCCTGAGCTTCTGTCAAGCTTAAAGGCACTTTATAACAAGAAGGCAAGTTACAGCGTAACGTGCAGATGAAGCATTAACTTCTTCAAACTGTTTTCCGCTTGGGTGTCATGTGCCCAGAGTGTAATCGCTGCCTTTGCGATTAGAAAATCTCGTTTTATTAAATCGCGATAAAATCGCAAATGCAATTAATCGTTCAGCCCTAATATGAATTCCTGCTTTGTCAGGTCTGTCAGCAAGACAGCAGGACAACAACTTCTAAACTGTTTGTTTTCTGAATGGAGTTCGGATCGATCAGGGCTGTGCTATGCTAACTTGGTCACACTAAAGTACAACGACAGCTGGAATAAAGTTACAGACACATGTTTTCTGAACTCACCAGGTAGTTCAGCCTCCTCGCTTTCTTTTCTCCAAGTAACGTCCAGCTTTGTCCGGTTTTTATATAAATATGAAGTCGTAGTCCGACAGAGCTAACGACGCTAACAACAACACTGGAACCGATGTGCACGGAAGCTGCTGAGAAGCTCCAGTCAAGATGAATCAACGTTGAAATCCCAAAAACTAAAGTGAAAAGCTAATTTAATAAAAGCAGTTTACTCTGAGCTCCTTCCGCGAGTAAACTGCGACTACCGACTACGTCTGTTTATTTGTCCAAAGTTTGAAGCGCTGCTCCCTGCTCCTCTCCCCCAGGTTTAGCAGCTCTTCGCCAGCCAGCAGATTTTTGATCCCCCGCTCTGCCTGGCCCTCTGCACTCAACGCTCTGACCTACGGACAATCTCAACGCTGATAGGCTATAGCGACACAGCGTCATGCAACTCTCTCGCTTGAGTTAGAAATTTTCAATCTCGAGAATTCCTTTGCTTCGCTGGCACCGTCCCTTTCACGTCATGCCGCGCCGCCCGAGAGGAAATCGCAGCTCCACACGTCTTTCCATTGACTTTGTATGTAAACTCACCGCCCCAAATGCTTGGTTCGTGTTTGGTCTGAAAGCACCATAAGATGTCCCCCTTAAACCTGACTGAAGCAGTTTCCTTCCCTCAATAATATGCAAACAAAAGCATTAACTTTAACTCGTCCTCTTAAATTTAAAGGTAGAGAAAATAGTTCTGTGATTTATTCATTATTATTATTATTCATTATTATATATTTATATTTGTATTTTCAACTGCCATGCTCACCACCATCCTTTCAGTTAAAGAGAATATATTTTATTTATCAGGAGGTGCAGTATGTGTACAGGACAGAATTCAGTCTAAGCTTGTACCTGATGTTCTCAACACCGGACAAGTAGGTAATAATGACAGCGAGATCAAGTTATTAATGTTACTTTCTTTATATGTAGCTAACTGTAAAAACCATACTGTTAGCTTTCTTGCTCAGCTTCCAGACTGGAGTCTGAAGCACAGAGGAGATGTTAGCTGCCTTTACCTTTCCAGCAGGGGAACAACAGACACACTGTGACCAACACTGTGGAGTTAGTGCCAGACTGAACACTTCCTGCTAACCTTTTCTTCCACTCTGTTCGCTTCCATCGTCACTTTCTGTTGCTCGCTCTCTCTGAATCACTCGACCATGCACTCACTACGCACAGCAATAATTAAAACAATAACCTGTGACAGTATACAGCACTGCACACCATGGCACCCGATCCTTACTTTACTGAGGTGGTTCATCCTACGTACCATGTCCAATAGGTCCTTGTCACAGCGGCCCTTTGCTGCGTGTCGTTCACTCTCTCTGCTCTGTCCTTTCTGTCTCTCTACACTGTCCTCCCCAATAAATCAGAAATGCAAAACAAAATCTTAAATACATTCATGGATTTAACAGCACAATGGTGAACATTTTTACAATCAGCTTTCTGTGTTTGCACGCTCAAAGTTGTCACTTGCGTGAGGTGGGGGGACCTCATTTTACATCGCAGCCTGAAAACAACAGTTAGTGGTACCACACCTTTTATAACGTACATCATCAGAACAGGAGACTGTTGGAGGACAGAGGACTGTTTCCTGGCATTACCTTTCTCTGTCTGATTAGTAAACCTGTTGTTGATTAGTAGTAAGTATGGTTTCACTTTAGCTAAATTTGGGATTCTGATCAAGGATTAAGTTCTTTTAGGGTGATGACATAAAATCACACAAACATTTTCAGCTTCATTGGAAAAACTTAATAGAAGCTTTGAATATAAAGAAGGCCCACACATGTTAGATAGGGGTGGGAGAAATCATCGATTCTTAGATGCATCGCGATTCGGACGTGGAAGATTATTAATCGATGCACAAATGTCAAAAAATCGATTATTTAAATGTTAATTGATAACGTAATGTTGACGGAACGCAAAAGCGCAGCGCCCGGACCGTCTGAGGAGCGCACACAGACAGAGAGACCAGTGTCCCCATGTATTCATCACCGCTGTGGAATGAATAACCACCCCAAAATGTCACAGAATCATTAATATGAATGCACAAGTAATTATTTTAACTCGCACACTGCGAGCATGGTGACGCTCTGCAGCTGTGTGTGAGAGAGGCGGCCGGAACGTGACGGTGAAAGTTAGCGGTGAAATATATTAGCAGTAAGTTTCAGTCTGGTAGTAAACGTGCAGCGTAGGTCGCTGTGTGACCGTTCATAAAAGTCTGTAGTGCTTGCTCTCTGTCCCCCACACCAGACTCCGGAGCCTTCAGCGTCACAGTCCCCACCCTCTGGAACTCGAATCGTGAGGTGCCCAGAGATTCGCACCCCTAATGTTAGAGAAATTACAGGAAATGTTCTGCATAGATTTCTGTCAAATAAGGTCACACAGGTCAGACCCTTTGCCTCGACTCTACTGATCACGCTTACTGTCGTGCGTAGCTGCTGTTGTAGTTTCTGTTATGTTTTCATTTATAACTGATTTCTGATGTCTTTTTCAGAAAGTGCTCCAGTGACAGTACCATTGTCCTTGACCCCACTCCAGCTGATGTTGACGAGGACACAGTGTACCTGAGCTCAGAAGAACCAACGGGGCAGATGTAAGTTTATTTGTTAAACTTCACATGTTAACATTAGAAGTACCGTGCTCCCGGCCAGCAGACCGCTGCCACAGGTTTTACTGAAAAAAGGACAAAGTGAATACAGAGTAACAGCCAAATGTTGCCACCTCTACAGAAGTCTAACTAGTGTTGAAAAATATCATTACAATAATTGCAGTAATTGGATTTCTGTCATTAGCATCTGCTAAGCAGCACTACCTCTCGCGTGGTGCTGGATCCTTCAGACAGTACTTTAGTAGCAGCCTTACTAAGAGCCAGTCATCTTTAAAGCGTGCAGGAAAACACTCAGTGAGACACAAAAGCTGCTGGGCAAAGCTAATTCACACATTCACCTTACATTAAAGTGACGGTTCTATTTTTACCACCACAGTTTCACATTGGCCCTCATTTATCAAAAGTGCATACACCAAATTTCCAGAGTACGCACAAAACCACGGTAACTTTGAGATTTATTAATATGGACGTTGGCGTACGGCACGCTCAAATCCTACGCCAGCTCAGGAGGTGGTGTACATATGCATAAGTTTTGAGTTAGAACCTAAAACCTAAATTGAGCAGTCAAAACATGCTTTGATTTGTATTTGGACTATTTTATCAGTAGCTTTTGGTGCCTTTTATTTGGGTTTGCTTTTAATAAAATGTGGATCTTCAAATGAAAAGGCTACAAGCAAAAAATGTTAAAACAACAAAGAGCATAAGTGGATGGCTTGAAGCACTGAGACTGGCTGCCGAATGGACACACCCCCACACCTTTTAGGTGAGGCGGGCACAGACATGTCGCGCACAAAGCCCTGCATTTATTATAAGACAAAATTTACATTATGACAGCACAGCGAGCACCGACACTTGGAGCTTATTTGGGACTTAACTTTGATGGGCGTTTTAGCAGTGCTAAATCTATCTGTTGGAGCAGCACAAGTAGCCAATTTATAATTCTGGGAACAGACAAAACTTGTAGTTTGCACAGAGCGGCTCCACAAACAGGTGGTACAGACGTGGTGCAGCTCATCCTTGTGTTTGGACAATGTTTCACTCTGAACATAAAGAAAAGTCACACAGCGGATGGTCAGATCCAGTCCGTGCTTGCGTCCAGACCCGTGTCCATCGTCAGCCACAAAACATTATGAAGTCTTTCTTTGCAGCTGGGGTACACCGCCCGTATCTGTCCAGTATGTCCTCCGTTCATCAAAGTAAGCGATCAGCGAGGCTCTTGGCTCGTGCCCTGCTCCTCCGGGATGGCGCCTCCTCCTCTGGGGCTGACAGCGAGGGCTGACAGCGCGGTGGTCCCCCTGACTCCAGCACTGGGTCTCCGGCTGGACCTGAACTGTTTATGGCTCATCTGACCGCTCGTGTCCAGTTTTAAGTGTTCTGAACATTTTGTCAAAAATGTGTCCAGTTTAAATCATCGAATAAAAAAGTATTAAATTGTTTCCAAATGAAAAACCTAGTAATTTTAAAATGCACAATATTTTTGAACATTTATGCCGGGGAGGGGCTCTAGTAGTGAAACTAAACATTTAATCTTTATTTAAATCTGTCAAAACAACATAATATTCTGTTTCGGAAGTTTTAACTTGTGGATTTCCTGCTCCAACCCGTGTATTTCTTGCCGTATTCCGTCCAGTACCTGCCGTAAACTCCTGGGTTTGGCCTCCTGAATCTTGAATAATTGGGGCATTTCATTAAAATTACGTGCGTTTTCAGCCGCAGCATTTATCAACACCAGGTAATCGCGTACACTTGGATTTCAAAGGATGCAGCACAGCTTCATAAATCGAGGCTGAGAACAGTGTAAGCATAATCTCCGCCCGTTTCTACATAAAATTATTATTATTATTATTATTATTATTATTATTAGTATGAATACAAAGCGAAAGCCTTAATACTACAGATCACCAGGGCAGGACCCCAATGTTTGAAAATGTGTCCGTTGGGTAGGTATTCGATTATCTTTTAAATTATTTAGGTTTTTTGCTACTGAACCTGCTCGTTCAGCCTTTCTCACTCTGGACTCTTAGCTCACGGTCCCTCCTGTTCTGCACAGAAGCCACCAACCAGGTTTTGCAAAATTCTATTCTTCCAGCCGATCCCATCATCCCATATTCCTCTTTTATCCCATCCTCCCTCTCTTAGTTCTGCACTTGAGTCTTCTAGGCTAGCTGTAACAAAGTTAAAAACAAAGTTTTGCTGTTTTTAGTGAGGTTACGTTATGAGAATAAAGAAACCGAGCTCTCTCTCCTAAACTCTCATGACTGCTGTTATCTCCATCAGATTCTTCCTCACTCGTGATTGCCAAAACTTCTGAGAATTCATCGTCCTTCTGCTGTTCTATCTATCGCATTATAGATCGCTCTAGCTTGTTAAATGACAGCCTGCTTATAAACAGACGTCTAAACAATCTGCATAATACAACTTTCGAACGCACTGCCACCGCAGTAAATTTAAATATTAATCTGTAATAAAAAGGGGGGGGGGTACAGGAGCAGGATATTGTAATATTACTTTTCCCAGTAAAGACTAACATAACGGATTGCTATTTCCAAAACAATTATATTATTACAGTTACTAAACCACGTAACGCTGCCCTACTGAACGCACCATCCCTGGTGTGATGCAGCTCAGCGACACCGGGCCTTATGTTTTTCAAGCTGTTAGCCAAAAAAATAAAGGAAGACAGGAGAACAGGGAGAGAGAGTTATTTTCGACAGCTATAAGTAGCTATTGGCATTATTGTGTACACAGTCTAAGATGCAAAGAACATTGTGGTCCGTTGTAAAATTTGTGCGACCAGCAAAAAAGCTTTTAACCGCTAAACAATTCTACATTTCCATCCTAGGCTATTTGAAGCATCAGCTAAAGCAGCACAGCAACGTGAAACTCAGAAAGAAACTCCGGTGGCTACTGCCAGTGATGCTGGACTCATTGGGAGAGAGTGGCATTATATCACCCAGTAATAAGTACAGTAGCTAATACTTAAGGAGTAGCCTGTAGGCTAAGTATTAGGTAGCCTTATAGCTTTTGGTCTATTATTTCTGAGTAACTTGCCCAACACTGAGTTGACCATAAGGATCGGATAATTTCGGTATGTTTTGATTATTGCTTGTTATAGGCTATTTCTATTTGTTTACTTGGGCGTTGTCGATTGATCATAGCCTGGATACACTTGCTGTCGTCCTTATGTTAAAGGTTTTGGGAAGATATAAATTGATTTCTTGTGAATGGGCTTGGATCCGCTGAGGTCGCTCTGTGCTTATCATCAACAGACAGAGCTCAGCGTGGTAACCATGGTAACGGCTTCGGTGTAACTGAAGCCTTCACCTGAAACTGTCAGCGTTTGTTCTTGTCTCACGCACGCCAGCTTCGCTGCCAGAGTTGAAATGTAAAACTTATTCCTACAGTTTATCAGCAGACAGAGACTGATCAGCTGTTTGCTGCTGTCTCTGACTTATTACAAATAATCTATTAACTTCTACTGAACTAATCTGAAAGTTAGTAGTTATCTTATTTAGTTATAGACTCAATTATTTCATTTTAGAACATTAGCACATGAGTACAAAGTTATTATTATAGAGAGGTGGCGATGGAGCAGTGGATTAGACCCTTGTCTTTGATTTCCACTGTAACACATCCACCAAATAACTTATTGTCATGGGTCTTGCTTTACCATCCGTATATCATAACAGAGCTGCTGCCAGTTTGATCGTGGTGGGGTGTGGGGGGTCTCAGTAAATGTTCCTGCTTTTGCCTTTTGCCAGTCAGAAGGCTGATTACTATCGAGGTTTGAAGCTCAAAAAATGGCATTCTGGCCCAACAAATGAGTAATTAGTAACAGTGTCTGTAAACAGTAGCCTGACAGTTTCCGAGATGTTTAAAACAACCCAAACAGTTTAATTTTATGCTACTTGAAGTACTTTTTACTCTACTCTACTAGATTTATTCCATAAATTTGCAGATTCATAATATTGATACAAAATATAAACTAATAAATTATGTGTTAGAGATTAAACTACACAGCAGAATATGAAGTGATTAAGATGAGCTCCACCTTTACAGCTGCAGTGTTAGACAAAACATTTGAATGCATTAATTATTGTAATCCAGTAATGTAATATATATTATTTCAACATTCACCTTTGGTACTTATATTTTGATCGCGAATACTTTTGTACTTTTACTTAAGTATTAAAAATGCAGGTCCTTACTACTAAACAGAGTATTTGAACCCTGTGGTGGTTTCATGTATTAAAATATCTGAGTACTTAATGTATAGGTTTAATTACATGCTGCAAAGAGAAACATGTTTTAGTGCATAGGCGCACTCAGTTACCTCACAACTCGCGGTAACTGATCTGTTATAAGAATATACTATCACACAACATCATAGTTACAACGTTAATTCTTGCTTCTCATACACATTTTACAGCCTGCCAGATCCGATTACAGATATGTGCATGGCTTTTATCTGAGTGTGAGCACTCAACCATCTACAGGACCATACCAACCACACAGAACACACTAAAACTGTCTAGCAAAACCCTAACAAAGACTCCCAAACTTTGATGGTTGAAGGCAAAGTATTTTAGCTGCATCTTGTTCTAGGAATCCCTGCTGAAATTTGGTGCAGCACTGAAAATTGCTGTATTTTTGTAATCGATGGCATCAGTTACATGGATGAATCACCCCAGCACTTCTGTATTTTTACTACCATTTCTGGTATTGCTGACACTGTTGCTCCAAAACTTGTGTTACTACAGGTTGTTCTACTAATACTTGTAAGTTCTGTGTAATGCTACTACAGGCAGGAATGGCGGTCATAGCCTCATTAGGCTGGTCACGTCACACTGAATGCAAACCTTAGGTTCCTCTTTTTTAAGAATATTAAATTACTGTCTCTTTTTATTCAGAGTCATCACGAACAGAAAGGAAGAAGTGGACTGAAGAAGAAATCCAGCCAGAATCATGGACTACATCAGCTCTGGAAAGGTTCCTGGGAAAGCCCAGTCTCTTAAGTCCAATGAGACTCCAACCGCAGTCAAAAGGAGGGAGGGGGTTTATATATAAAACTGCACTGGCCCTTTATAAGGCAAAACTGTGAAACAAAAAAAAGCTTAGAGATTTGTGCACTGTTGCTGTCTGATTGAACAGGTATCTATTTTTTCTGTGCCTGTTCTCTCCACATGATGTTAAGCATTTGTTTTATTAATGAAATGTTTTTATCTGCACAACATCCATGTGTCACATTATATATGCACTGTGATTCACATACATATAAATTTGTGTTGCATTTTTTGATTTAAAAACTTAAATTACACTGGAAATTAAAATTATATAAATTTATATTATGTAGTGCAGTGATAGTAGAGGTTAAGCACATAACAGTAAATTACAAACTTAATCCAGCTTTTAATTCATTCCTTAAACCTTCCCTCTGTTGCTTAGCTTAAAGGCTTGTAAATGTATACAAATTCATTTCTACAGAAGAATTTAAAATAGCACCCCCTGATGGTGGGTAGTGATATGACACAATGGGAGCGTCCCCACCGGAATAGAAAAACCAGACAAAAATAAGCCTCAGAAATTTTAGAAATTTTGATGAGCACGTTGATTTTTGTGATCTAAAAAATCCCACAAAAAATTGGGAGTTAAAACCATGCCATTTCTTTCAATCAAAAAGTGCTGTCCCCACGGGGCACCTGTATTTGGCAGGTCCCCACCGAAATAGAAAA
>JALXJV020000007.1:37898204-37953547 GCA_024633595.2 Lepomis macrochirus
CTATGCTGTCCATACAGGTAGGGGCGACCCAGATTTGAACTGGGGACCTCTTGATCTGCAGTCAAATGCTCTACCACTGAGCTATACACCCTGTGACAATGCTTTCCTGATTGCTCATTGATAGTCTGATAAATGACACCAAAATGTGTGACCCATCAGATTCTGTGATCCAAATGGGACGTTAAGCCAGAGGCTTTGTTGACTTGATGTGAAGCGGCTGTAGCTTGGTTGGGTTTAGGTACTAAAAGAGGTACTTGGTTGGGTTTAGGCACTAAAGTACTTGGTTATGGTTAGGAAAACATTGCTGTTTGGGTGTAGTCAGAGAATCTGATAGGTCACAGATTTTGTTGTTACACTGGCATCTATGCTGTCCATACAGGTAGGGGCACCCAGATTTGAACTGGGGACCTCTTGATCTGCAGTCAAATAGCTGCTACCACTGAGCTATACACCCTAGTTGACAATGCATTGTCACTGGATTGCTCATTGATAGTCTGATACAATGACACCAAAATGTGTGACCTATCAGATTCTGTGATCCAAATGGGACGTTAAGCCAGAGGCTTTGTTGATGATGTGAAGCGGCTGTAGCTTGGTTGGGTTTAGGTACTAAAGTACTTGGTTGGGTTTAGGCACTAAAAGTACTTGGTTATGGTTAGGAAAACATTGTGTTTTGGGTGTAGTCAGAGAAGCTGATAGGTCACAGATTTTGGTGTTACACTGGCATCTATGCTGTCCATACAGGTAGGGGCACCCAGATTTGAACTGGGGACCTCTTGATCTGCAGTCAAATGCTCTACCACTGAGCTATACCCCTGTGACAATGCTTTCCTGATTGCTCATTGACAGTCTGGTAAATGAACATATGGCTAAAAAATGTTTATAAATATTTTGTATATAAAATAAAAGAGTACATGCACTTACATAGCAGTGTATCTACAAATGGACAATTCACATGATCATTTTATACAGGCATCCATGCTGTCCTTACAGGTAGGGGCACCCAGATTTGAACTGGGGACCTCTTGATCTGCAGTCAAAACAGTGATAGAAGTGTGAAAAACTCCTAGTTTGTCTGCATTGTCAATGGATTGCTTGAGAATTTACACATGACCGTTTTATATTGCTGTGACACCAAAATGTGAGACCCATCAGATTCGGTGGACTCAAATGGGACGTTAAGCGCCAGAGGCTTTGTTGACGATGTGAAGCGGCTGTAGCTTGGTTGGGTTTAGGTACTTAAAGTACTTGGTTTGGTTTAGGTACTAAAAGTACTTGGTTGGATTTAGGTACTAAAAGTACTTGGTTGGGTTTAGGCACTAAAAGTACTTGGTTATGGTTAGGAAAACATTGCTGTTTGGGTGTAGTCAGAGAATCTGATAGGTCACAGATTTTGTTGTTACACTGGCATCTATGCTGTCCATACAGGTAGGGGGCACCCAGATTTGAACTGGGGACCTCTTGATCTGCAGTCAAATGCTCTACCACTGAGCTATACCCCTGTGACAATGCTTTCCTGATTGCTCATTGATAGTCTGGTAAATGAACATATGGCTAAAAATGTTTATAAATATTTTGTATATAAAATAAAAGAGTACATGCACTTACATAGCAGTGTATCTACAAATGGACAATTCATTGCTTAGCGTCATTACAACCATTGATAGAAATGTGTAAAGCTCACAGTTTGTCATTTTATACAGGCATCCATGCTGTCCTTACAGGTAAGGGGCACCCAGATTTGAACTGGGGACCTCTTGATCTGCAGTCAAAACAGTGATAGAAGTGTGAAAAACTCCTAGTTTGTCTGCATTGTCAATGGATTGCTTGAGAATTTACACATGACCGTTTTATATTGCTGTGACACCAAAATGTGAGACCCATCAGATTCGGTGACCCAAATGGGACGCTAACGCCAGAGGCTTTGTTGACGATGTGAAGCGGCTGTAGCTTGGTTGGGTTTAGGTACTTAAAGTACTTGGTTTGGTTTAGGTACTAAAAGTACTTGGTTGGGTTTAGGCACTAAAAGTACTTGGTTATGGTTAGGAAAACATTGCTGTTTGGGTGTAGTCAGAGAATCTGATAGGTCACAGATTTTGTTGTTACACTGGCATCTATGCTGTCCATACAGGTAGGGGGCACCCAGATTTGAACTGGGGACCTCTTGATCTGCAGTCAAATGCTCTACCACTGAGCTATACACCCTGTGACAATGCTTCTCCCATTGCTCATTGATAGTCTGATAAATGACACCAAAATGTGTGACCTATCAGATTCTGTGATCCAAATGGGACGTTAAGCGCCAGAGGCTTTGTTGATGATGTGAAGCGACTGTAGCTTTGTTGGGTTTAGGCACTAAAAGTACTTGGTTATGGTTAGGAAAACATTGTGTTTTGGGTGTAGTCAGAGAAGCTGATAGGTCACAGATTTTGGTGTTACACTGGCATCTATGCTGTCCATACAGGTAGGGGCACCCAGATTTGAACTGGGGACCTCTTGATCTGCAGTCAAATGCTCTACCACTGAGCTATACCCCTGTAACAATGCTTTCCTGATTGCTCATTGACAGTCTGGTAAAATGAACATATGGCTAAAAATGTTTATAAATATTTTGTATATAAAATAAAAGAGTACATACACTTACATAGCAGTGTATCTACAAATGGACAATTCACATGATCATTTTATACAGGCATCCATGCTGTTCTTACAGGTAAGGGGCACCCAGATTTGAACTGGGGACCTCTTGATCTGCAGTCAAAACAGTGATAGAAGTGTGAAAAACTCCTAGTTTGTCTGCATTGTCAATGGATTGCTTGAGAATTTACACATGACCGTTTTATATTGCTGTGACACCAAAATGTGAGACCCATCAGATTCGGTGACGCAAATGGGACGTTAAGCCAGAGGCTTTGTTGACGATGTGAAGCTGGCTTGTAGCTTGGTTGGGTTTAGGTACTAAAAGTACTTGGTTGGGTTTAGGCACTAAAGTACTTGGTTGGGATTAGGCACTAAAGTACTTGGTTATGGTTAGGAAAACATTGCTGTTTGGGTGTAGTCAGAGAATCTGATAGGTCACAGATTTTGTTGTTACACTGGCATCTATGCTGTCCATACAGGTAGGGGCACCCAGATTTTAACTGGGGACCTCTTGATCTGCAGTCAAATGCTCTACCACTGAGCTATACACCCTGTGACAATGCTTCTCCCGATTGCTCATTGATAGTCTGATAAATGACACCAAAATGTGTGACCTATCAGATTCTGTGATCCAAATGGGACGTTAAGCCAGAGGCTTTGTTGATGATGTGAAGCTGCTGTAGCTTTGTTGGGTTCAGGCACTAAAAGTACTTGGTTATGGTTAGGAAAACATTGTGTTTTGGGTGTAGTCAGAGAAGCTGATAGGTCACAGATTTTGGTGTTACACTGGCATCTATGCTGTCCATACAGGTAGGGGGCACCCAGATTTGAACTGGGGACCTCTTGATCTGCAGTCAAATGCTCTACCACTGAGCTATACCCCCTGTGACAATGCTTTCCTGATTGCTCATTGACAGTCTGGTAAATGAACATATGGCTAAAAATGTTTATAAATATTTTGTATATAAAATAAAAGAGTACATACACTTACATAGCAGTGTATCTACAAATGGACAATTCACATGATCATTTTATACAGGCATCCATGCTGTCCTTACAGGTAAGGGGCACCCAGATTTGAACTGGGGACGTCTTGATCTGCAGTCAAAACAGTGATAGAAGTGTGAAAAACACCTAGTTTGTCTGCATTGTCAATGGATTGCTTGAGAATTTACACATGACCGTTTTATATTGCTGTGACACCAAAATGTGAGACCCATCAGATTCGGTGACGCTAAATGGGACGTTAAGCCAGAGGCTTTGTTGATCGATGTGAAGCGGCTGTAGCTTGGTTAGGTTTAGGTACTTAAAGTACTTGGTTGGGTTTAGGCACTAAAAGTACTTGGTTATGGTTAGGAAAACATTGCTGTTTGGGTGTAGTCAGAGAATCTGATAGGTCACAGATTTTGTTGTTACACTGGCATCTATGCTGTCCATACAGGTAGGGGGCACTGTAGCTTGGTTGGGTTTAGGCACTAAAAGTACTTGGTTTGGTTTAGGTACTAAAAGTACTTGGTTGGGTTTAGGCACTAAAAGTACTTGGTTGGGATTAGGCACTAAAAGGACTTGGTTATGGTTAGGAAAACATTGCTGTTTGGGTGTAGTCAGAGAATCTGATAGGTCACAGATTTTGTTGTTACACTGGCATCTATGCTGTCCATACAGGTAGGGGGCACCCAGACTTTAACTGGGGACCTCTTGATCTGCAGTCAAATGCTCTACCACTGAGCTATACACCCTGTGACAATGCTTCTCCCATTGCTCATTGATAGTCTGATAAATGACACCAAAATGTGTGACCTATCAGATTCTGTGATGCAAATGGGACGTTAAGCGCCAGAGGCTTTGTTGATGATGTGAAGCGGCTGTAGCTTGGTTGGGTTCAGGCACTAAAAGTACTTGGTTATGGTTAGGAAAACATTGTGTTTTGGGTGTAGTCAGAGAAGCTGATAGGTCAAAGATTTTGGTGTTACACTGGCATCTATGCTGTCCATACTGGTAGGGGGCACGCAGATTTGAACTGGGGACCTCTTGATCTGCAGTCAAATGCTCTACCACTGAGCTATACCCCCTGTGACAATGCTTTCCTGATTGCTCATTGACAGTCTGGTAAATGAACATATGGCTAAAAATGTTTATAAATATTTTGTATATAAAATAAAAGAGTACATACACTTACATAGCAGTGTATCTACAAATGGACAATTCACATGATCATTTTATACAGGCATCCATGCTGTCCTTACAGGTAAGGGGCACCCAGATTTGAACTGGGGACGTCTTGATCTGCAGTCAAAACAGTGATAGAAGTGTGAAAAACACCTAGTTTGTCTGCATTGTCAATGGATTGCTTGAGAATTTACACATGACCGTTTTATATTGCTGTGACACCAAAATGTGAGACCCATCAGATTCGGTGACGCAAATGGGACGTTAAGCGCCAGAGGCTTTGTTGACGATGTGAAGCTGTTGTAGCTTGGTTGGGTTTAGGTACTTAAAGTACTTGGTTGGGTTTAGGCACTAAAAGTACTTGGTTATGGTTAGGAAAACATTGTGTTTTGGGTGTAGTCAGAGAATCTGATGGGTCACAGATTTTGGTGTTACACTGGCATCTATGCTGTCCATACAAGTAGGGGGCACCCAGATTTGAACTGGGGACCTCTTGATCTGCAGTCAAATGCTCTACCACTGAGCTATACCCCCTGTGGAAAAGCTTTCCTGATTGCTCATTGATAGGCTGATAAATGACACCAAAATGTGTGACCTATCAGATTCTGTGATCCAAATGGGACGTTAAGCGTCAGAGGCTTTGTTGATGATGTGAAGCGGCTGTAGCTTTGTTGGGTTTAGGCACTAAAAGTACTTGGTTATGGTTAGGAAAACATTGTTGTTTGGGTGTAGTCAGAGAAGCTGATGGGTCACAGATTTTGGTGTTACACTGGCATCTATGCTGTCCATACAGGTAGGGGGCACCCAGATTTGAACTGGGGACCTCTTGATCTGCAGTCAAAACAGTGATAGAAGTGTGAAAAACTCCTAGTTTGTCTGCATTGTCAATGGATTGCTTGAGAATTTACACATGACCGTTTTATATTGCTGTGACACCAAAATGTGAGACCCATCAGATTCGGTGACGCAAATGGGACGTTAAGCCAGAGGCTTTGTTGATCGATGTGAAGCTGCTGTAGCTTGATTGGGTTTAGGTACTTAAAGTACTTGGTTTGGTTTAGGTACTAAAAAAGTACTTGGTTGGGTTTAGGCACTAAAAGTACTTGGTTATGGTTAGGAAAACATTGCTGTTTGGGTGTAGTCAGAGAATCTGATAGGTCACAGATTTTGTTGTTACACTGGCATCTATGCTGTCCATACAGGTAGGGGCACCCAGATTTGAACTGGGGACCTCTTGATCTGCAGTCAAATGCTCTACCACTGAGCTATACCCCTGTAACAATGCTTTCCTGATTGCTCATTGATAGTCTGGTAAATGAACATATGGCTAAAAAATGTTTATAAATATTTTGCATATAAAATAAAAGAGTACATGCACTTACATAGCAGTGTGTCTACAAATGGACAATTCATTGCTTAGCGTCATTACAACCATTGATAGAAATGTGTAAAGCTCACAGTTTGTCATTTTATACAGGCATCCATGCTGTCATTAAAGGTAGGGGGCACCCAGATTTGAACTGGGGACCTCTTGATCTGCAGTCAAAACAGTGATAGAAGTGTGAAAAACTCCTAGTTTGTCTGCATTGTAAGTGGATTGCTTGAGAAATTACACATGACCATTTTATACCGGTGTGACACCAAAATGTGTGACCTATCAGATTCTGTGACCCAAATGGGACTTTAAGCCAGAGGCTTTGTTGATCGATGTGAAGCTGTTGTAGCTTGGTTGGGTTTAGGTACTTAAAGTACTTGGTTGGGTTTAGGCACTAAAAGTACTTGGTTATGGTTAGGAAAACATTGTGTTTTGGGTGTAGTCAGAGAAGCTGATAGGTCACAGATTTTGGTGTTACACTGGCATCTATGCTGTCCATACAGGTAGGGGGCACCCAGATTTGAACTGGGGACCTCTTGATCTGCAGTCAAATGCTCTACCACTGAGCTATACCCCCTGTGACAATGCTTTCCTGATTGCTCATTGACAGTCTGGTAAATGAACATATGGCTAAAAATGTTTATAAATATTTTGTATATAAAATAAAAGAGTACATACACTTACATAGCAGTGTATCTACAAATGGAAAATTCACATGATCATTTTATACAGGCATCCATGCTGTTCTTACAGGTAAGGGCACCCAGATTTGAACTGGGGACCTCTTGATCTGCAGTCAAAACAGTGATAGAAGTGTGAAAACTCCTAGTTTGTCTGCATTGTCAATGGATTGCTTGAGAATTTACACATGACCGTTTTATATTGCTGTGACACCAAAATGTGAGACCCATCAGATTCGGTGACTAAATGGGACGCTAAGCCAGAGGCTTTGTTGACGATGTGAAGCTGCTGTAGCTTGGTTGGGTTTAGGTACTTAAAGTACTTGGTTTGGTTTAGGTACTAAAAGTACTTGGTTATGGTTAGGAAAACATTGTGTTTTGGGTGTAGTCAGAGAAGCTGATGGGTCACAGATTTTGGTGTTACACTGGCATCTACGCTGTCCATACAAGTAGGGGGCACCCAGATTTGAACTGGGGACCTCTTGATCTGCAGTCAAATGCTCTACCACTGAGCTATACCCCCTGTGAAAAAGCTTTCCTGATTGCTCATTGATAGTCTGATAAATGACACCAAAATGTGTGACCTATCAGATTCTGTGATCCAAATGGGACGTTAAGCGCCAGAGGCTTTGTTGATGATGTGAAGCGGCTGTAGCCTTGTTGGGTTTAGGGACTAAAAAGTACTTGGTTATGGTTAGGAAAACATTCTTGTTTGGGTGTAGTCAGAGAAGCTGATAGGTCACAGATTTTGGTGTTACACTGGCATCTATGCTGTCCATACAGGTAGGGGGCACCCAGATTTGAACTGGGGACCTCTTGATCTGCAGTCAAAACAGTGATAGAAGTGTGAAAAACTCCTAGTTTGTCTGCATTGTCAATGGATTGCTTGAGAATTTACACATGACCGTTTTATATTGCTGTGACACCAAAATGTGAGACCCATCAGATTCGGTGACGCAAATGGGACGTTAAGCGCCAGAGGCTTTGTTGACGATGTGAAGCGGCTGTAGCTTGATTGGGTTTAGGTACTTAAAGTACTTGGTTTGGTTTAGGTACTAAAAGTACTTGGTTGGGTTTAGGCACTAAAAGTACTTGGTTATGGTTAGGAAAACATTGCTGTTTGGGTGTAGTCAGAGAATCTGATAGGTCACAGATTTTGTTGTTACACTGGCATCTATGCTGTCCATACAGGTAGGGGGCACCCAGATTTTAACTGGGGACCTCTTGATCTGCAGTCAAATGCTCTACCACTGAGCTATACACCCTGTGACAATGCTTCTCCCATTGCTCATTGATAGTCTGATAAATGACACCAAAATGTGTGACCTATCAGATTCTGTGATCCAAATGGGACGTTAAGCGTCAGAGGCTTTGTTGATGATGTGAAGCTGTAGCTTGTAGCTTAAGCTTGGTTGGGTTTAGGCACTAAAAGTACTTGGTTATGGTTAGGAAAACATTGTGTTTTGGGTGTAGTCAGAGAAGCTGATAGGTCACAGACTTTGGTGTTACACTGGCATCTATGCTGTCCATACTGGTAGGGGCACCCAGATTTGAACTGGGGACCTCTTGATCTGCAGTCAAATGCTCTACCACTGAGCTATACCCCTGTGACAATGGTTTCCTGATTGCTTATTGACAGTCTGGTAAATGAACATATGGCTAAAAATGTTTATAAATATTTTGTATATAAAATAAAAGAGTACATGCACTTACATAGCAGTGTATCTACAAATGGACAATTCACATGATCATTTTATACAGGCATCCATGCTGTCCTTACAGGTAAGGGGCACCCAGATTTGAACTGGGGACCTCTTTGATCTGCAGTCAAAACAGTGATAGAAGTGTGAAAACTCCTAGTTTGTCTGCATTGTAAATGGATTGCTTGAGAAATTACACATGACCATTTTATACTGCTGTGACACCAAAATGTGTGACCTATCAGATTCTGTGACCCAAATGGGACGTTAAGCCAGAGGCTTTGTTGACGATGTGAAGCTGCTGTAGCTTGGTTGGGTTTAGGTACTTAAAGTACTTGGTTTGGTTTAGGTACTAAAAGTACTTGGTTGGATTTAGGTACTAAAAGTACTTGGTTGGGTTTAGGCACTAAAAGTACTTGGTTATGGTTAGGAAAACATTGCTGTTTGGGTGTAGTCAGAGAATCTGATAGGTCACAGATTTTGTTGTTACACTGGCATCTATGCTGTCCATACAGGTAGGGGGCACCCAGATTTGAACTGGGGACCTTTTGATCTGCAGTCAAATGCTCTACCACTGAGCTATACACCCTGTGACATTGCTTCTCCCATTGCTCATTGATAGTCTGATAAATGACACCAAAATGTGTGACCTATCAGATTCTGTGATCCAAATGGGACGTTAAGCGTCAGAGGCTTTGTTGATGATGTGAAGCTGACTGTAGCTTTGTTGGGTTTAGGCACTAAAAGTACTTGGTTATGGTTAGGAAAACATTGTCGTTTGGGTGTAGTCAGAGAAGCTGATAGGTCACAGATTTTGGTGTTACACTGGCATCTATGCTGTCCATACAGGTAGGGGGCACCCAGATTTGAACTGGGGACCTCTTGATCTGCAGTCAAAACAGTGATAGAAGTGTAAAAAACTCCTAGTTTGTCTGCATTGTAAGTGGATTGCTTGAGAAATTACACATGACCATTTTATACCGGTGTGACTTACATAGCAGTGTATCTACAAATGGACAATTCACATGATCATTTTATACAGGCATCCATGCTGTTCTTACAGGTAAGGGGCACCCAGATTTGAACTGGGGACCTCTTGATCTGCAGTCAAAACAGTGATAGAAGTGTGAAAACTCCTAGTTTGTCTGCATTGTCAATGGATTGCTTGAGAATTTACACATGACCGTTTTATATTGCTGTGACACCAAAATGTGAGACCCATCAGATTCGGTGACGCAAATGGGACGTTAAGCCAGAGGCTTTGTTGACGATGTGAAGCGGCTGTAGCTTGGTTGGGTTTAGGTACTTAAAGTACTTGGTTTGGTTTAGGTACTAAAAGTACTTGGTTGGATTTAGGTACTAAAAGTACTTGGTTGCGTTTAGGCACTAAAAGTACTTGGTTATGGTTAGGAAAACATCGCTGTTTGGGTGTAGTCAGAGAATCTGATAGGTCACAGATTTTGTTGTTACACTGGCATCTATGCTGTCCATACAGGTAGGAGGCACCCAGATTTGAATTGGAGACCTTTGATCTGCCGTCAAATGCTCTAAAACTGAGCTATACACCCTGTGACAATGCTTCTCCCATTGCTCATTGATAGTCTGATAAATGACACCAAAATGTGTGACCTATCAGATTCTGTGATCCAAATGGGACGTTAAGCCAGAGGCTTTGTTGATGATGTGAAGCGACTGTAGCTTGGTTGGGTTTAGGTACTTAAAGTACTTGGTTGGGTTTAGGCACTAAAAGTACTTGGTTATGGTTAGGAAAACATTGTTGTTTGGGTGTAGTCAGAGAAGCTGATAGGTCACAGATTTTGGTGTTACACTGGCATCTATGCTGTCCATACAGGTAGGGGCACCCAGATTTGAACTGGGGACCTCTTGATCTGCAGTCAAAACAGTGATAGAAGTGTAAAAACTCCTAGTTTGTCTGCATTGTAAGTGGATTGCTTGAGAAATTACACATGACCATTTTATACCGGTGTGACACCAAAATGTGTGACCTATCAGATTCTGTGACCCAAATGGGACTTTAAGCCAGAGGCTTTGTTGACGATGTGAAGCTGTTGTAGCTTGGTTGGGTTTAGGTACTTAAAGTACTTGGTTGGGTTTAGGCACTAAAAGTACTTGGTTATGGTTAGGAAAACATTGTGTTTTGGGTGTAGTCAGAGAAGCTGATAGGTCACAGATTTTGGTGTTACACTGGCATCTATGCTGTCCATACAGGTAAGGGGCACCCAGATTTGAACTGGGGACCTCTTGATCTGCAGTCAAATGCTCTACCACTGAGCTATACCCCCTGTGACAATGCTTTCCTGATTGCTCATTGACAGTCTGGTAAATGAACATATGGCTAAAAATGTTTATAAATATTTTGTATATAAAATAAAAGAGTACATACACTTACATAGCAGTGTATCTACAAATGGACAATTCACATGATCATTTTATACAGGCATCCATGCTGTTCTTACAGGTAAGGGGCACCCAGATTTGAACTGGGGACCTCTTGATCTGCAGTCAAAACAGTGATAGAAGTGTGAAAAACTCCTAGTTTGTCTGCATTGTCAATGGATTGCTTGAGAATTTACACATGACCGTTTTATATTGCTGTGACACCAAAATGTGAGACCCATCAGATTCGGTGACGCAAATGGGACGTTAAGCGCCAGAGGCTTTGTTGACGATGTGAAGCGGCTGTAGCTTGGTTGGGTTTAGGTACTTAAAGTACTTGGTTTGGTTTAGGTACTAAAAGTACTTGGTTGGATTTAGGTACTAAAAGTACTTGGTTATGGTTAGGAAAACATCGCTGTTTGGGTGTAGTCAGAGAATCTGATAGGTCACAGATTTTGTTGTTACACTGGCATCTATGCTGTCCATACAGGTAGGAGGCACCCAGATTTGAATTGGAGACCTTTTGATCTGCCGTCAAATGCTCTACAACTGAGCTATACACCCTGTGACAATGCTTCTCCCATTGCTCATTGATAGTCTGATAAATGACACCAAAATGTGTGACCTATCAGATTCTGTGATCCAAATGGGACGTTAAGCGCCAGAGGCTTTGTTGATGATGTGAAGCGACTGTAGCTTGGTTGGGTTTAGGTACTTAAAGTACTTGGTTGGGTTTAGGCACTAAAAGTACTTGGTTATGGTTAGGAAAACATTGTGTTTTGGGTGTAGTCAGAGAAGCTGATAGGTCACAGATTTTGGTGTTACACTGGCATCTATGCTGTCCATACTGGTAGGGGGCACCCAGATTTGAACTGGGGACCTCTTGATCTGCAGTCAAATGCTCTACCACTGAGCTATACCCCTGTGACAATGCTTTCCTGATTGCTCATTGACAGTCTGGTAAATGAACATATGGCTAAAAAATGTTTATAAATATTTTGTATATAAAATAAAAGAGTACATACACTTACATAGCAGTGTATCTACAAATGGACAATTCACATGATCATTTTATACAGGCATCCATGCTGTTCTTACAGGTAAGGGGCACCCAGATTTGAACTGGGGACCTCTTGATCTGCAGTCAAAACAGTGATAGAAGTGTGAAAAACTCCTAGTTTGTCTGCATTGTCAATGGATTGCTTGAGAATTTACACATGACCGTTTTATATTGCTGTGACACCAAAATGTGAGACCCATCAGATTCGGTGACGCAAATGGGACGCTAGCCAGAGGCTTTGTTGACGATGTGAAGCGGCTGTAGCTTGGTTGGGTTCAGGCACTAAAAGTACTTGGTTGGGTTTAGGCACTAAAAGTACTTGGTTATGGTTAGGGAACTAGGGTGTAGTCAGAGAAGCTGATAGGTCAAAGATTTTGGTGTTACACTGGCATTTATGCTGTCCATACTGGTAGGGGGCACCCAGATTTGAACTGGGGACCTCTTGATCTGCAGTCAAATGCTCTACCACTGAGCTATACCCCCTGTGAAAATGCTTTCCTGATTGCTCATTGATAGTCTGGTAAATGAACATATGGCTAAAAATGTTTATAAATATTTTGTATATAAAATAAAAGAGTACATGCACTTACATAGCAGTGTATCTACAAATGGACAATTCATTGCTTAGCGTCAATACAACCATTGATAGAAATGTGTAAAGCTCACAGTTTGTCATTTTATACAGGCATCCATGCTGTCATTAAAGGTAGGGGGCACCCAGATTTGAACTGGGGACCTCTTGATCTGCAGTCAAAACAGTGATAGAAGTGTGAAAAACTCCTAGTTTGTCTGCATTGTAAATGGATTTCTTGAGAAATTACACATGACCATTTTATACCGGTGTCACACCAAAATGTGTGACCTATCAGATTCTGTGACCCAAATGGGACGTTAAGCCAGAGGCTTTGTTGACGATGTGAAGCGGCTGTAGCTTGGTTGGGTTTAGGTACTTAAAGTACTTGGTTTGGTTTAGGTACTAAAAGTACTTGGTTATGGTTAGGAAAACATTGTGTTTTGGGTGTAGTCAGAGAAGCTGATAGGTCAAAGATTTTGGTGTTACACTGGCATCTATGCTGTCCATACAGGTAGGGGGCACCCAGATTTGAACTGGGGACCTCTTGATCTGCAGTCAAATGCTCTACCAATGAGCTATACCCCCTGTGAAAATGCTTTCCTGATTGCTCATTGATAGTCTGGTAAATGAACATATGGCTAAAAATGTTTATAAATATTTTGTATATAAAATAAAACAGTACATACACTTACATAGCAGTGTATCTACAAATGGACAATTCACATGATCATTTTATACAGGCATCCATGCTATCCATAAAGGTAGGGGGCACCCAGATTTGAACTGGGGACCTCTTGATCTGCAGTCAAATGCTCTACCACTGAGCTATACCCCCTGTAACAATGCTTTCCTGATTGCTCATTGACAGTCTGGTAAATGAACATATGGCTAAAAATGTTTATAAATATTTTGTATATAAAATAAAAGAGTACATACACTTACATAGCAGTGTATCTACAAATGGACAATTCACATGATCATTTTATACAGGCATCCATGCTGTTCTTACAGGTAAGGGGCACCCAGATTTGAACTGGGGACCTCTTGATCTGCAGTCAAAACAGTGATAGAAGTGTGAAAAACTCCTAGTTTGTCTGCATTGTCAATGGATTGCTTGAGAATTTACACATGACCGTTTTATATTGCTGTGACACCAAAATGTGAGACCCATCAGATTCGGTGACGCTAAATGGGACGTTAAGCCAGAGGCTTTGTTGATCGATGTGAAGCTGCTGTAGCTTGGTTGGGTTTAGGCACTAAAAGTACTTGGTTTGGTTTAGGTACTAAAAGTACTTGGTTGGGTTTAGGCACTAAAAGTACTTGGTTGGGATTAGGCACTAAAAGGACTTGGTTATGGTTAGGAAAACATTGCTGTTTGGGTGTAGTCAGAGAATCTGATAGGTCACAGATTTTGTTGTTACACTGGCATCTATGCTGTCCATACAGGTAGGGGGCACCCAGACTTTAACTGGGGACCTCTTGATCTGCAGTCAAATGCTCTACCACTGAGCTATACACCCTGTGACAATGCTTCTCCCATTGCTCATTGATAGTCTGATAAATGACACCAAAATGTGTGACCTATCAGATTCTGTGATGCAAATGGGACGTTAAGCCAGAGGCTTTGTTGATGATGTGAAGCGGCTGTAGCTTTGTTGGGTTCAGGCACTAAAAGTACTTGGTTATGGTTAGGAAAACATTGTGTTTTGGGTGTAGTCAGAGAAGCTGATAGGTCAAAGATTTTGGTGTTTCACTGGCATCTATGCTGTCCATACTGGTAGGGGCACGCAGATTTGAACTGGGGACCTCTTGATCTGCAGTCAAATGCTCTACCACTGAGCTATACCCCTGTGACAATGCTTTCCTGATTGCTCATTGACAGTCTGGTAAATGAACATATGGCTAAAAATGTTTATAAATATTTTGTATATAAAATAAAAGAGTACATACACTTACATAGCAGTGTATCTACAAATGGACAATTCACATGATCATTTTATACAGGCATCCATGCTGTCCTTACAGGTAAGGGGCACCCAGATTTGAACTGGGGACGTCTTGATCTGCAGTCAAAACAGTGATAGAAGTGTGAAAAACACCTAGTTTGTCTGCATTGTCAATGGATTGCTTGAGAATTTACACATGACCGTTTTATATTGCTGTGACACCAAAATGTGAGACCCATCAGATTCGGTGACGCAAATGGGACGTTAAGCGCCAGAGGCTTTGTTGACGATGTGAAGCGGCTGTAGCTTGGTTAGGTTTAGGTACTTAAAGTACTTGGTTGGGTTTAGGCACTAAAAGTACTTGGTTATGGTTAGGAAAACATTGCTGTTTGGGTGTAGTCAGAGAATCTGATAGGTCACAGATTTTGTTGTTACACTGGCATCTATGCTGTCCATACAGGTAGGGGGCACTGTAGCTTGGTTGGGTTTAGGCACTAAAAGTACTTGGTTTGGTTTAGGTACTAAAAGTACTTGGTTGGGTTTAGGCACTAAAAGGACTTGGTTATGGTTAGGAAAACATTGCTGTTTGGGTGTAGTCAGAGAATCTGATAGGTCACAGATTTTGTTGTTACACTGGCATCTATGCTGTCCATACAGGTAGGGGGCTCCCAGACTTTAACTGGGGACCTCTTGATCTGCAGTCAAATGCTCTACCACTGAGCTATACACCCTGTGACAATGCTTCTCCCATTGCTCATTGATAGTCTGATAAATGACACCAAAATGTGTGAACTATCAGATTCTGTGATGCAAATGGGACGTTAAGCGCCAGAGGCTTTGTTGATGATGTGAAGCGGCTGTAGCTTGGTTGGGTTCAGGCACTAAAAGTACTTGGTTATGGTTAGGAAAACATTGTGTTTTGGGTGTAGTCAGAGAAGCTGATAGGTCAAAGATTTTGGTGTTACACTGGCATCTATGCTGTCCATACTGGTAGGGGGACACGCAGATTTGAACTGGGGACCTCTTGATCTGCAGTCAAATGCTCTACCACTGGGCTATACCCCCTGTGACAATGCTTTCCTGATTGCTCATTGACAGTCTGGTAAATGAACATATGGCTAAAAATGTTTATAAATATTTTGTATATAAAATAAAAGAGTACATACACTTACATAGCAGTGTATCTACAAATGGACAATTCACATGATCATTTTATACAGGCATCCATGCTGTCCTTACAGGTAAGGGGCACCCAGATTTGAACTGGGGACGTCTTGATCTGCAGTCAAAACAGTGACAGAAGTGTGAAAAACACCTAGTTTGTCTGCATTGTCAATGGATTGCTTGAGAATTTACACATGACCGTTTTATATTGCTGTGACACCAAAATGTGAGACCCATCAGATTCGGTGACGCTAAATGGGACGTTAAGCGCCAGAGGCTTTGTTGACGATGTGAAGCTGTTGTAGCTTGGTTGGGTTTAGGTACTTAAAGTACTTGGTTGGGTTTAGGCACTAAAAGTACTTGGTTATGGTTAGGAAAACATTGTGTTTTGGGTGTAGTCAGAGAATCTGATGGGTCACAGATTTTGGTGTTACACTGGCATTTATGCTGTCCATACAAGTAGGGGGCACCCAGATTTGAACTGGGGACCTCTTGATCTGCAGTCAAATGCTCTACCACTGAGCTATACCCCCTGTGGAAAAGCTTTCCTGATTGCTCATTGATAGGCTGATAAATGACACCAAAATGTGTGACCTATCAGATTCTGTGATCCAAATGGGACGTTAAGCGCCAGAGGCTTTGTTGATGATGTGAAGCGGCTGTAGCTTTGTTGGGTTTAGGCACTAAAAGTACTTGGTTATGGTTAGGAAAACATTGTTGTTTGGGTGTAGTCAGAGAAGCTGATGGGTCACAGATTTTGGTGTTACACTGGCATCTATGCTGTCCATACAGGTAGGGGGCACCCAGATTTGAACTGGGGACCTCTTGATCTGCAGTCAAATGCTCTACCACTGAGCTATACCCCCTGTAACAATGCTTTCCTGATTGCTCATTGATAGTCTGGTAAATGAACATATGGCTAAAAATGTTTATAAATATTTTGCATATAAAATAAAAGAGTACATGCACTTACATAGCAGTGTGTCTACAAATGGACAATTCATTGCTTAGCGTCATTACAACCATTGATAGAAATGTGTAAAGCTCACAGTTTGTCATTTTATACAGGCATCCATGCTGTCATTAAAGGTAGGGGGCACCCAGATTTGAACTGGGGACCTCTTGATCTGCAGTCAAAACAGTGATAGAAGTGTGAAAAACTCCTAGTTTGTCTGCATTGTAAGTGGATTGCTTGAGAAATTACACATGACCATTTTATACCGGTGTGACACCAAAATGTGTGACCTATCAGATTCTGTGACCCAAATGGGACTTTAAGCGCCAGAGGCTTTGTTGACGATGTGAAGCTGTTGTAGCTTGGTTGGGTTTAGGTACTTAAAGTACTTGGTTGGGTTTAGGCACTAAAAGTACTTGGTTATGGTTAGGAAAACATTGTGTTTTGGGTGTAGTCAGAGAATCTGATGGGTCACAGATTTTGGTGTTACACTGGCATTTATGCTGTCCATACAAGTAGGGGGCACCCAGATTTGAACTGGGGACCTCTTGATCTGCAGTCAAATGCTCTACCACTGAGCTATACCCCCTGTGGAAAAGCTTTCCTGATTGCTCATTGATAGGCTGATAAATGACACCAAAATGTGTGACCTATCAGATTCTGTGATCCAAATGGGACGTTAAGCGCCAGAGGCTTTGTTGATGATGTGAAGCGGCTGTAGCTTTGTTGGGTTTAGGCACTAAAAGTACTTGGTTATGGTTAGGAAAACATTGTTGTTTGGGTGTAGTCAGAGAAGCTGATGGGTCACAGATTTTGGTGTTACACTGGCATCTATGCTGTCCATACAGGTAGGGGCACCCAGATTTGAACTGGGGACCTCTTGATCTGCAGTCAAATGCTCTACCACTGAGCTATACCCCTGTAACAATGCTTTCCTGATTGCTCATTGATAGTCTGGTAAATGAACATATGGCTAAAAATGTTTATAAATATTTTGCATATAAAATAAAAGAGTACATGCACTTACATAGCAGTGTGTCTACAAATGGACAATTCATTGCTTAGCGTCATTACAACCATTGATAGAAATGTGTAAAGCTCACAGTTTGTCATTTTATACAGGCATCCATGCTGTCATTAAAGGTAGGGGGCACCCAGATTTGAACTGGGGACCTCTTGATCTGCAGTCAAAACAGTGATAGAAGTGTGAAAAACTCCTAGTTTGTCTGCATTGTAAGTGGATTGCTTGAGAAATTACACATGACCATTTTATACCGGTGTGACACCAAAATGTGTGACCTATCAGATTCTGTGACCCAAATGGGACTTTAAGCGCCAGAGGCTTTGTTGACGATGTGAAGCTGTTGTAGCTTGGTTGGGTTTAGGTACTTAAAGTACTTGGTTGGGTTTAGGCACTAAAAGTACTTGGTTATGGTTAGGAAAACATTGTGTTTTGGGTGTAGTCAGAGAAGCTGATAGGTCACAGATTTTGGTGTTACACTGGCATCTATGCTGTCCATACAGATAGGGGGCACCCAGATTTGAACAGGGGGCCTCTTGATCTGCAGTCAAATGCTCTACCACTGAGCTATACCCCCTGTGACAATGCTTTCCTGATTGCTCATTGACAGTCTGGTAAATGAACATATGGCTAAAAATGTTTATAAATATTTTGTATATAAAATAAAAGAGTACATACACTTACATAGCAGTGTATCTACAAATGGAAAATTCACATGATCATTTTATACAGGCACCATGCTGTTCTTACAGGTAAGGGGCACCCAGATTTGAACTGGGGACCTCTTGATCTGCAGTCAAAACAGTGATAGAAGTGTGAAAAACTCCTAGTTTGTCTGCATTGTCAATGGATTGCTTGAGAATTTACACATGACCGTTTTATATTGCTGTGACACCAAAATGTGAGACCCATCAGATTCGGTGACGCAAATGGGACGTTAAGCGCCAGAGGCTTTGTTGACGATGTGAAGCGGCTGTAGCTTGGTTGGGTTTAGGTACTTAAAGTACTTGGTTTGGTTTAGGTACTAAAAGTACTTGGTTATGGTTAGGAAAACATTGTGTTTTGGGTGTAGTCAGAGAAGCTGATGGGTCACAGATTTTGGTGTTACACTGGCATCTACGCTGTCCATACAAGTAGGGGGCACCCAGATTTGAACTGGGGACCTCTTGATCTGCAGTCAAATGCTCTACCACTGAGCTATACCCCCTGTGAAAAAGCTTTCCTGATTGCTCATTGATAGTCTGATAAATGACACCAAAATGTGTGACCTATCAGATTCTGTGATCCAAATGGGACGTTAAGCGCCAGAGGCTTTGTTGATGATGTGAAGCGGCTGTAGCCTTGTTGGGTTTAGGGACTAAAAGTACTTGGTTATGGTTAGGAAAACATTCTTGTTTGGGTGTAGTCAGAGAAGCTGATAGGTCACAGATTTTGGTGTTACACTGGCATCTATGCTGTCCATACAGGTAGGGGGCACCCAGATTTGAACTGGGGACCTCTTGATCTGCAGTCAAAACAGTGATAGAAGTGTGAAAAACTCCTAGTTTGTCTGCATTGTCAATGGATTGCTTGAGAATTTACACATGACCGTTTTATATTGCTGTGACACCAAAATGTGAGACCCATCAGATTCGGTGACGCAAATGGGACGTTAAGCGCCAGAGGCTTTGTTGACGATGTGAAGCGGCTGTAGCTTGATTGGGTTTAGGTACTTAAAGTACTTGGTTTGGTTTAGGTACTAAAAGTACTTGGTTGGGTTTAGGCACTAAAAGTACTTGGTTATGGTTAGGAAAACATTGCTGTTTGGGTGTAGTCAGAGAATCTGATAGGTCACAGATTTTGTTGTTACACTGGCATCTATGCTGTCCATACAGGTAGGGGGCACCCAGATTTTAACTGGGGACCTCTTGATCTGCAGTCAAATGCTCTACCACTGAGCTATACACCCTGTGACAATGCTTCTCCCATTGCTCATTGATAGTCTGATAAATGACACCAAAATGTGTGACCTATCAGATTCTGTGATCCAAATGGGACGTTAAGCGCCAGAGGCTTTGTTGATGATGTGAAGCGGCTGTAGCTTGGTTGGGTTCAGGCACTAAAAGTACTTGGTTATGGTTAGGAAAACATTGTGTTTTGGGTGTAGTCAGAGAAGCTGATAGGTCAAAGACTTTGGTGTTACACTGGCATCTATGCTGTCCATACTGGTAGGGGGCACCCAGATTTGAACTGGGGACCTCTTGATCTGCAGTCAAATACTCTACCACTGAGCTATACCCCCTGTGACAATGGTTTCCTGATTGCTTATTGACAGTCTGGTAAATGAACATATGGCTAAAAATGTTTATAAATATTTTGTATATAAAATAAAAGAGTACATGCACTTACATAGCAGTGTATCTACAAATGGACAATTCACATGATCATTTTATACAGGCATCCATGCTGTCCTTACAGGTAAGGGGTACCCAGATTTGAACTGGGGACCTCTTGATCTGCAGTCAAAACAGTGATAGAAGTGTGAAAAACTCCTAGTTTGTCTGCATTGTAAATGGATTGCTTAAGAAATTACACATGACCATTTTATACCGGTGTGACACCAAAATGTGTGACCTATCAGATTCTGTGACCCAAATGGGACATTAAGCGCCAGAGGCTTTGTTGACGATGTGAAGCGGCTGTAGCTTTGTTGGGTTTAGGTACTAAAAGTACTTGGTTGGATTTAGGTACTAAAAGTACTTGGTTGGGTTTAGGCACTAAAAGTACTTGGTTATGGTTAGGAAAACATTGCTGTTTGGGTGTAGTCAGAGAATCTGATAGGTCACAGATTTTGTTGTTACACTGGCATCTATGCTGTCCATACAGGTAGGGGGCACCCAGATTTGAACTGGGGACCTTTTGATCTGCAGTCAAATGCTCTACCACTGAGCTATACACCCTGTGACATTGCTTCTCCCATTGCTCATTGATAGTCTGATAAATGACACCAAAATGTGTGACCTATCAGATTCTGTGATCCAAATGGGACGTTAAGCGTCAGAGGCTTTGTTGATGATGTGAAGCGACTGTAGCTTTGTTGGGTTTAGGCACTAAAAGTACTTGGTTATGGTTAGGAAAACATTGTCGTTTGGGTGTAGTCAGAGAAGCTGATAGGTCACAGATTTTGGTGTTACACTGGCATCTATGCTGTCCATACAGGTAGGGGGCACCCAGATTTGAACTGGGGACCTCTTGATCTGCAGTCAAAACAGTGATAGAAGTGTAAAAAACTCCTAGTTTGTCTGCATTGTAAGTGGATTGCTTGAGAAATTACACATGACCATTTTATACCGGTGTGACTTACATAGCAGTGTATCTACAAATGGACAATTCACATGATCATTTTATACAGGCATCCATGCTGTTCTTACAGGTAAGGGGCACCCAGATTTGAACTGGGGACCTCTTGATCTGCAGTCAAAACAGTGATAGAAGTGTGAAAAACTCCTAGTTTGTCTGCATTGTCAATGGATTGCTTGAGAATTTACACATGACCGTTTTATATTGCTGTGACACCAAAATGTGAGACCCATCAGATTCGGTGACGCAAATGGGACGTTAAGCGCCAGAGGCTTTGTTGACGATGTGAAGCGGCTGTAGCTTGGTTGGGTTTAGGTACTTAAAGTACTTGGTTTGGTTTAGGTACTAAAAGTACTTGGTTGGATTTAGGTACTAAAAGTACTTGGTTGCGTTTAGGCACTAAAAGTACTTGGTTATGGTTAGGAAAACATCGCTGTTTGGGTGTAGTCAGAGAATCTGATAGGTCACAGATTTTGTTGTTACACTGGCATCTATGCTGTCCATACAGGTAGGAGGCACCCAGATTTGAATTGGAGACCTTTTGATCTGCCGTCAAATGCTCTAAAACTGAGCTATACACCCTGTGACAATGCTTCTCCCATTGCTCATTGATAGTCTGATAAATGACACCAAAATGTGTGACCTATCAGATTCTGTGATCCAAATGGGACGTTAAGCGCCAGAGGCTTTGTTGATGATGTGAAGCGACTGTAGCTTGGTTGGGTTTAGGTACTTAAAGTACTTGGTTGGGTTTAGGCACTAAAAGTACTTGGTTATGGTTAGGAAAACATTGTTGTTTGGGTGTAGTCAGAGAAGCTGATAGGTCACAGATTTTGGTGTTACACTGGCATCTATGCTGTCCATACAGGTAGGGGGCACCCAGATTTGAACTGGGGACCTCTTGATCTGCAGTCAAAACAGTGATAGAAGTGTAAAAAACTCCTAGTTTGTCTGCATTGTAAGTGGATTGCTTGAGAAATTACACATGACCATTTTATACCGGTGTGACACCAAAATGTGTGACCTATCAGATTCTGTGACCCAAATGGGACTTTAAGCGCCAGAGGCTTTGTTGACGATGTGAAGCTGTTGTAGCTTGGTTGGGTTTAGGTACTTAAAGTACTTGGTTGGGTTTAGGCACTAAAAGTACTTGGTTATGGTTAGGAAAACATTGTGTTTTGGGTGTAGTCAGAGAAGCTGATAGGTCACAGATTTTGGTGTTACACTGGCATCTATGCTGTCCATACAGGTAAGGGGCACCCAGATTTGAACTGGGGACCTCTTGATCTGCAGTCAAATGCTCTACCACTGAGCTATACCCCCTGTGACAATGCTTTCCTGATTGCTCATTGACAGTCTGGTAAATGAACATATGGCTAAAAATGTTTATAAATATTTTGTATATAAAATAAAAGAGTACATACACTTACATAGCAGTGTATCTACAAATGGACAATTCACATGATCATTTTATACAGGCATCCATGCTGTTCTTACAGGTAAGGGGCACCCAGATTTGAACTAGGGACCTCTTGATCTGCAGTCAAAACAGTGATAGAAGTGTGAAAAACTCCTAGTTTGTCTGCATTGTCAATGGATTGCTTGAGAATTTACACATGACCGTTTTATATTGCTGTGACACCAAAATGTGAGACCCATCAGATTCGGTGACGCAAATGGGACGTTAAGCGCCAGAGGCTTTGTTGATGTTACGGCCGCTGGTAGCAGCCGTGTGTTTTGGTTACTGTCGGTGTCCTTCCTGTATGCTAAGCAGGCTGTGCAGTCACCGGCTGAGGATTGGCTGGTGCCAGTGAGGATCTGCCTGCTCCCGCCTTCATCCGCCCTGATTGGAGCAGTCCCAGTACCATCCACCAATCGGCGAGCTGTGGTTGAGGCCTGCTGCTATAAAGCCACCATACTGCCGTGCAACAGGAGCTCTCGACCATTACTAGCATTGTTTCTGTGACGACCGCTGTGTTGTATTGAGCGTATGTATAATGATGCTGGTTGCTGCAGCCTCAGTTTTGTGCCGGTTTCTGACTGTTACTACTGAGAGTCAGTAGGTTTTGTTTTAGTTGGAATTGTCTTTTGTTTAGCTGTTAAGCTTAAGATATTGCTGTAGCCATTTTAGTTCACCACTCAGGTAGTTATTTTGTTAAGGTACACCTGAGTGAGCTTTTGTGTTAACCGTGTGTCTGCAGAGTTGGGCTAGATTCTAAGTTAAATATTGACACCCACTCCACACGTAGGTCTTTTCATTTGTTTAGTACACTAGGTTTAGGGGTGCTGCGCTCCCTGTGTTTTGTTTTGTGGTATCCTATATAGAGGTTTTTCTTTCACTTTTGTTTTGAGTAGTAATCCCTGTTTTTTTCTAAGGGATCTCTTTTTGTTATCTTGAGTTTATGTTTTCGCAGCACCCACTTTGCCCAACCGTAGTTTGTTTAAATCCTTGTCAACTCTCTTGTTCAATAAATACCTTTTCACAATACCAATTCCATCTGGTTTATGCATACGTCCCCCTTCCCCTAGTGAGCTGGGACGTAACATAATTGGGGGCTCGTCCGGGATACATTAATTGAACTGTGTGGAAAAGTTATTTGTTAACCAGAGAGTTAAGTGGTCGCACACTTGATTGTGAAAGGAGTGTGCAGCTGACTAATTGGGCTCCATGGCTGCTCGTTTTGATTTGGATACCTTTTTAGCCAATCCGACCCTTGAGCAGCTTGATGCTTGTCGTGAGGATGACCTAAAATGTTTAGCAAGCCACTTCAGGATCACGGTAGCTAAAACTGTGTTAAAGAAAGATCTTAAGGCCCAGATTATTGATAAATTGGTGGAGCAAGGAGAGATTGCGTTACCGAGCAGGCTCAGCAGCAAGCTGAGTTAGCGGCGCTTCCTACAGACATCCCTTCAGAGGAAAAGGATGTGACAGTCTCTGGGGTGGCCGGCGAGGTAGGTGGCGGATAAAACGCCGTTCACTCTGCCGCGTTATGATCCATCCCCATTAAGCAGTGCTTCGTTCCAGAGATGAGGCTCGGCTAAAAGTCCGACTTGCCCGTCTCCAGCTTGACGCTGAGGAGAGGAACGGAAACAGCACATGCAACTCCAGCTGGAGGTAAAGAGACTTGAGATTGAGGCCGATAAGGAAGTGAGAATCACGGAAGCTTGAGCTTGAAAACTCAAAGGTGGAGGAAGTTTCTCCTGCTGCTCCAGGTACGCCCCTCTCCACTCCTGCCATTGATCCTGTTACCAATTCGACAAAAGTAAGTTTTGATGTGAGTAAGCATATAGCTTTAGTGCCTACTTTCCGTGAATCTGAAGTGGACTCAGTATTTCAGCGTGTTTGAGCGCATTGCAGCAGCGTTAGAGTGGCCGCCTGGAGTTTGGTCACTCTTACTCCAGTGCAAGCTCCATGGTAAAGCTCAAGAGGCCATTGCAGCATTATCCTTAGAGGATAGTTTAGATTATGAAGCTGTTAAGACTGCCATTTTGCGTATATATGAACTGGTTCCCGAGGCATATCGTCAAAAGTTTAGAGAGCACCGAAAAATGCCGAACCAGACATATGTAGAGTTGGCTAGGGAGAAAAGTGTTCTTTTTGATAAGTGGGCCGCTGCCTGTAAGGTAACAGATTTTAATTCTCTGAGGGAATTAATCCTGGTGGAGGACTTTAAAAGTGCCTCCTGACCGCATTGTTGTGTACTTAAATGAGCAGAAGGTACACACACTGACGGCAGCTGCTGCTTTATCTGACGAGTATGTGCTGATCCATAAGACTGCTTTCTCCTCAGTCTCAGGTACCGGATCACGTCGTACCCCAGGCTCACAGGCTAGCCCAGTTAAAGTACAGCCTGTGAAACCTGATGAGCGGGAGTGCTACTATTGCCATCAAGCGTGGCCATGTCATTGCAAACTGTTTAACCTTGAAGCGTAAGGAGCAGACCCGCGAGTTCCCCAGCCAAAGGGAGTTGGTCTGATTAAAGTTGAGTCCCCTGTAAACCGCAACATTGATAACTGTGACGACATTGATGTCTGCTTCAAACCTTTTGTTTTCGGCCCACATTTCTCTTACCGGGTTGCCTGCTGACCAGCAGCCTGTTAAAGTTTTAAGGGACACTCGCGTGCTCCCAATCGGTGATCTTAAGCGTCAGCATTGTCTTTCACTAGAGCAGACTGCTTGTGGTTTTGGTTCAGTGCTACGTGGCATTGAAATGGGCTATGTTCCTCGACCTGTACACCTTGTCCACATCCAATCTGATTTAATCACTGGATGTTTCCCTGTAGCTATCTGTCCGGAGTTGCCAATTCAGGGCATCGTAATGCTAATGGGGAATGACATTGCTGGGGGTAAAGTGACGCCTAACTTAGAAGTGTTGGACTCACCACAGTGCAGCGAGTCCCACACTGACACCAAAAATTCTGCAGATGTGTTTCCTGCTTGTGTGGTTACACGTGCCCAAGCCCGCAAGAATAAAAGTGATTCTGACATTTACTTGTCCGATAGTGTGCTTATGCCAGTGTTTGCAGGTGAAGCTGACTTAAAGGAAGTGCAGAAACCTGACATGAGTTCTCAGCCTGGTGAGGTTCAGACAGAGAAGTCTTCAGCTCCCAACTGTTTGCCAGTCACCGAGACATGCCTTGCTGCTGCGCGAGAGCAGATCCTACACTCCAACGATGCTTCTCCAATGTGGTGAGTGACCTCAGCAAAGCAAGTGGTGAGAAAATAACCTATTCTCTAGATAAAGATGTTTTAGTGCGCAGATGGTCCCCTCTGTTAGCTACCGACTCTGACTGGGATGTTGTTTATCAGGTAGTTGTGCCTTCGGTTTATAGACAACATGTGCTATCGGTAGCACATGAAAGTAAATGGTCAGGACACCTAGGAGTCACTAAGACATACAGGCTCATCCTCAAGCACTTCTTTTGGCCGGGGTTGAAATCGGATGTAGCCAGGTTCTGTCGTACTTGTCATGTATGTCAGATGGTAGGTAAACCAAACCAGGTTATTTCCCCCGCGCCCTTGTGTCCGATTCCTGTGATGGAAGAACCTTTTGACCGTGTCTTAATAGACTGTGTAGGTCCCTTACCCCGTACCAAGAGCGGAAATCAGTACCTACTCACAGTTATGTGCACCGCTACCCGTTTTCCGAAGCCATTCCACTCCGCTACCATAACTGCTCGCGTCATAGTAAGAGCCCTGACTAAGTTCTTTTCTACATTTGGGTTACCGCGGGTAATCCAGTCCGACAGAGGTACGAATTTTCAGTCCAACCTATTCAAACAAGTGCTCAAAACACTAAACGTGCAGCACGTTGTTTCATCTGCTTACCATCCGGAGTCGCAGGGTGCATTAGAACGCTGGCATCAGACATTAAAGTCCATGCTTCGAAAATTCTGTGAAGAGAATGGGACAGATTGGGATGAGGGGGTTCCCTTCGCATTGTTTGCCGCCCGCGAAGCTGTGCAGGAATCACTAGGGTTCAGTCCTGCACAGCTTGTATTTGGACACACACCCCGTGGCCCACTTAAGGTGTTACACGACCAGTTCTTGTCTCTCTCGTCATCACCCACTAAAAACGTGTTAGACTATGTTTGCCAGTTCAGAGAGCACTTACACCAGGCTAATGCCACTGCTAAGCGGCTTCTCTCCGCCTCACAAGACGTGATGAAACGTCGCTATGATCGCTCTGCTGTTCCCCGCCGGTTCCAAAGAGGCGATAAGGTTTTGGCGTTGCTACCTGTTCCTGGTTCTGTTCTTTCTGCCAAGTTCTCTGGTCCCTATGAGGTCCGAGAGTGTTTAGGTAGTACAGATTATGTGCTTAATACCCCTGAGAGGCGGAAGAAAACTAGGGTCTGTCATGTGAACATGCTAAAGCTGTATCATTCTAGGGAGGAAGTTACCGTTAGCGCGAACAATGATCAGTCCGTGCCGACACCTATTACATCCCATCCAGGTGTTGCTGCCATTGTTGTAACTGGGGCTGTCTCCGCTCCTGACCCTGATGATCTGCGGCCGCGTCATCCTGAGTATACGAGCGGCCGGCTTCCTAACTCCGAAGCCATCACAGCCCTACCATCTCATCTACAACACCTGACTGCTACCCAGCAACAAGATGTTGTAAACCTTGTTGAACAGTTCACATGTCTGTTTAGTGATGTGCCCACCAAAACCCATATCATTCAACATGATATCGAGGTAAGCAACCCTCGGCCTATTAAAGTTCATCCGTATCGTGCTAATCAGGTGAAGCGTGAGTTGATGAAGGGAGAGGTACAGTACCTTCTCCAAAATGGATTAGCTAAACCCAGTACTAGCGCTTGGAGTTCGCCCTGTATTGTGGAGGCTAAATCTGATGGCTCGCCTCGTTTCATTACAGACTTCCGTAAAGTGAACTCTGTTACAGTTCGTGACTCTTACCCCTTGCCGCGTTTAGAAGACTGTGTTGACAATCTCGGTAACGCCAGGTTTGTGAGTAAGTTAGACCTTTTGAAGGGATATTGGCAGGTGCCTCTGACTGACCGCGCTTCAATATTGCTGCTTTTGTTACCCCGACCATTTTCTACAGTACACCGTTATGGCGTTTGGAATGTGCAATCGCCGCCACATTCCAACGGTTGATTAATACTGTGATTGCTGGAGTCAGCAACTGTAATGCATATTTAGATGACCTGATCATTTACACTGACTCTTGGGATGAACACTTGCGTGTCCTCACGCGAGGTTTTGGCCGTCTGGCCCAGGCCAACCTCACTCTAAACTTGTCTAAGTGTGAGTTTGGGAAGGCCACAGTCACCTACCTAGGGAGGCAAGTTGGGCAGGGGCAGGTTCGATCCCATCGAAGCTAAAGTTACTGCCATTACTGCGTGTTCCGTGCCCACCAGTCGTAAAGCTCCGCTCATTTCTGGGCATGGCAGGCTATTACCGGAGTTTCTGCGAAACTTCTCGACTGTTGTTCAGCCACTAACCCAACTTCTTAGTCCTAAGGTTGACTTTGTATGGACTCCGGAATGTCAAGCTGCATTTGACAGTGCCAAGGCTCTTTTGTGTCATGCTCCTGTGCTCGCCGCTCCTGATCTTACCAAGCCGTTCAAGCTAGAGGTTGATGCCAGTGCCGTTGGGGCTGGCTGTCCTGCTTCAGGAGGATGCTGAGGGGTGGACCATCCTGTGTGTTATTTCTCTAGGAAGTTTAACAAACACCAGCTCAATTACTCTACTATAGAGAAGGAAACCCTTGCTTTACTGTTGGCCTTGCAGCATTTTGAGGTATATGTTGGCTCTAGCTCTCTGCCAGTAGTAACCTTTACCGATCACAATCCCCTTGTGTTTTTTGTCTCGCATGTACAATCATAACCAGCGTCTCATGCGATGGGCCCTGATAGTACAGGACTACAACCTAGAAATCCACCACAAAAAGGGATCCGAGAATGTGTTGGCTGATGCCCTTTCTAGGCTGTAGGGGTATGAAGCCAAAATGTGATGAAGTTGTTCTATTGACCTGTAACTGTTCAACAAACTTTTATAGTTTGTATTTTAAGGGGGGGAGTGTTACGGCCGCTGGTAGCAGCCGTGTGTTTTGGTTACTGTCGGTGTCCTTCCTGTATGCTAAGCAGGCTGTGCAGTCACCGGCTGAGGATTGGCTGGTGCCAGTGAGGATCTGCCTGCTCCCGCCTTCATCCGCCCTGATTGGAGCAGTCCCCGTACCATCCACCAATCGGCGAGCTGTGGTTGAGGCCTGCTGCTATAAAGCCACCATACTGCCGTGCAACAGGAGCTCTCGACCATTACTAGCATTGTTTCTGTGACGACCGCTGTGTTGTATTGAACGTATGTATAATGATGCTGGTTGCTGCAGCCTCAGTTTTGTGCCGGTTTCTGACTGTTACTACTGAGAGTCAGTAGGTTTTGTTTTAGTTGGAATTGTCTTTTGTTTAGCTGTTAAGCTTAAGATATTGCTGTAGCCATTTTAGTTCACCACTCAGGTAGTTATTTTGTTAAGGTACACCTGAGTGAGCTTTTGTGTTAACCGTGGTGTCTGCAGAGTTGGGCTAGATTCTAAGTTAAATATTGACACCCACTCCACACGTAGGTCTTTTCATTTGTTTAGTACACTAGGTTTAGGGGTGCTGCGCTCCCTGTGTTTTGTTTTGTGGTATCCTATATAGAGGTTTTCTTTCACTTTTGTTTTGAGTAGTAATCCCTGTTTTTTCTAAGGGATCTCTTTTGTTATCTTGAGTTTATGTTTTCGCAGCACCCACTTTGCCCAACCTTAGTTTGTTTAAATCCTTGTCAACTCTCTTGTTCAATAAATACCTTTTCACAATACCAATTCCATCTGGTTTATGCATACGTCCCCCTTCCCCTAGTGAGCTGGGACGTAACATAATTGGGGGCTCGTCCGGGATACATTAATTGAACTGTGTGGAAAAGTTATTTGTTAACCAGAGAGTTAAGTGGTCGCACACTTGATTGTGAAAGGAGTGTGCAGCTGACTAATTGGGCTCCATGGCTGCTCGTTTTGATTTGGATACCTTTTTAGCCAATCCGACCCTTGAGCAGCTTGATGCTTGTCGTAAGGATGACCTAAAATGTTTAGCAAGCCACTTCAGGATCACGGTAGCTAAAACTGTGTTAAAGAAAGATCTTAAGGCCCAGATTATTGATAAATTGGTGGAGCAAGGAGAGATTACGTTACCTGAGCAGGCTCAGCAGCAAGCTGAGTTAGCGGCGCTCCTACAGACATCCCTTCAGAGGAAAAGGATGTGACAGTCTCTGGGGTGGCCGACGAGGTAGGTGAGCGGATAAAAACGCCGTTCACTCTGCCACGTTATGATCCATCCCCATTAAGCAGTGCTCGTTCCAGAGATGAGGCTCGGCTAAAAGTCCGACTTGCCCGTCTCCAGCTTGACGCTGAGGAGAGGGAACGGAAACAGCACATGCAACTCCAGCTGGAGGTAAAGAGACTTGAGATTGAGGCCGATAAGGAAGTGAGAATACGGAAGCTTGAGCTTGAAAACTCAAAGGTGGAGGAAGTTTCTCCTGCTGCTCCAGGTACGCCCCTCTCCACTCCTGCCATTGATCCTGTTACCAATTCGACAAAAGTAAGTTTTGATGTGAGTAAGCATATAGCTTTAGTGCCTACTTTCCGTGAATCTGAAGTGGACTCGTATTTCAGCGTGTTTGAACGCATTGCAGCAGCGTTAGAGTGGCACGCCTGGAGTTTGGTCACTCTTACTCCAGTGCAAGCTCCATGGTAAAGCTCAAGAGGCCATTGCAGCATTATCCTTAGAGGATAGTTTAGATTATGAAGCTGTTAAGACTGCCATTTTGCGTATATATGAACTGGTTCCCGAGGCATATCGTCAAAAGTTTAGAGAGCACCGAAAAATGCCGAACCAGACATATGTAGAGTTGGCTAGGGAGAAAAGTGTTCTTTTGATAAGTGGGCGCTGCCTGTAAGGTAACAGATTTTAATTCTCTGAGGGAATTAATCCTGGTGGAGGACTTTAAAAAGTGCCTCCCTGACCGCATTGTTGTGTACTTAAATGAGCAGAAGGTACACACACTGACGGCAGCTGCTGCTTTATCTGACGAGTATGTGCTGATCCATAAGACTGCTTTCTCCTCAGTCTCAGGTACCGGATCACGTCGTACCCCAGGCTCACAGGCTAGCCCAGTTAAAGTACAGCCTGTGAAACCTGATGAGCGGGAGTGCTACTATTGCCATCAACGTGGCCATGTCATTGCAAACTGTTTAACCTTGAAACGTAAGGAGCAGACCCGCGAGTTCCCCAGCCAAAGGGAGTTGGTCTGATTAAAGTTGAGTCCCCTGTAAACCGCAACATTGATAACTGTGGCGACATTGATGTCTGCTTCAAACCTTTTGTTTTCGGCGCCACATTTCTCTTACCGGGTTGCCTGCTGACCAGCAGCCTGTTAAAGTTTTAAGGGACACTGCGTGCTCCCCAATCGGTGATCTTAAGCGTCAGCATTGTCTTTCACAGAGCAGACTGCTTGTGGTTTTGGTTCAGTGCTACGTGGCATTGAAATGGGCTATGTTCCTCGACCTGTACACCTTGTCCACATCCAATCTGATTTAATCACTGGATGTTTCCCTGTAGCTATCTGTCCGGAGTTGCCAATTCAGGGCATCGTAATGCTAATGGGGAATGACATTGCTGGGGGTAAAGTGACGCCTAACTTAGAAGTGTTGGACTCACCACAGTGCAGCGAGTCCCACACTGACACCAAAAATTCTGCAGATGTGTTTCCTGCTTGTGTGGTTACACGTGCCCAAGCCCGCAAGAATAAAAGTGATTCTGACATTTACTTGTCCGATAGTGTGCTTATGCCAGTGTTTGCAGGTGAAGCTGACTTAAAGGAAGTGCAGAAACCTGACATGAGTTCTCAGCCTGGTGAGGTTCAGACAGAGAAGTCTTCAGCTCCCAACTGTTTGCCAGTCACCCGAGAACGCCTTGCTGCTGCACAGAGAGCAGATCCTACACTCCAACGATGCTTCTCCAATGTGGTGAGTGACCTCAGCAAAGCAAGTGGTGAGAAAATAACCTATTCTCTAGATAAAGATGTTTTAGTGCGCAGATGGTCCCCTCTGTTAGCTACCGACTCTGACTGGGATGTTGTTTATCAGGTAGTTGTGCCTTCGGTTTATAGACAACATGTGCTATCGGTAGCACATGAAAGTAAATGGTCAGGACACCTAGGAGTCACTAAGACATACAGGCTCATCCTCAAGCATTTCTTTTGGCCGGGGTTGAAATCGGATGTAGCCAGGTTCTGTCGTACTTGTCATGTATGTCAGATGGTAGGTAAACCAAACCAGGTTATTTCCCCCGCGCCCTTGTGTCCGATTCCTGTGATGGAAGAACCTTTTGACCGTGTCTTAATAGACTGTGTAGGTCCCTTACCCCGTACCAAGAGCGGAAATCAGTACCTACTCACAGTTATGTGCACCGCTACCCGTTTTCCCGAAGCCATTCCACTCCGCACCATAACTGCTCGCGTCATAGTAAGAGCCCTGACTAAGTTCTTTTCTACATTTGGGTTACCGCGGGTAATCCAGTCCGACAGAGGTACGAATTTTCAGTCCAACCTATTCAAACAAGTGCTCAAAACACTAAACGTGCAGCACGTTGTTTCATCTGCTTACCATCCGGAGTCGCAGGGTGCATTAGAACGCTGGCATCAGACATTAAAGTCCATGCTTCGAAAATTCTGTGAAGAGAATGGGACAGATTGGGATGAGGGGGTTCCCTTCGCATTGTTTGCCGCCCGCGAAGCTGTGCAGGAATCACTAGGGTTCAGTCCTGCACAGCTTGTATTTGGACACACACCCCGTGGCCCACTTAAGGTGTTACACGACCAGTTCTTGTCTCTCTCGTCATCACCCACTAAAAACGTGTTAGACTATGTTTGCCAGTTCAGAGAGCACTTACACCAGGCTAATGCCACTGCTAAGCGGCTTCTCTCCGCCTCACAAGACGTGATGAAACGTCGCTATGATCGCTCTGCTGTTCCCCGCCGGTTCCAAAGAGGCGATAAGGTTTTGGCGTTGCTACCTGTTCCTGGTTCTGTTCTTTCTGCCAAGTTCTCTGGTCCCTATGAGGTCCGAGAGTGTTTAGGTAGTACAGATTATGTGCTTAATACCCCTGAGAGGCGGAAGAAAACTAGGGTCTGTCATGTGAACATGCTAAAGCTGTATCATTCTAGGGAGGAAGTTACCGTTAGCGCGAACAATGATCAGTCCGTGCCGACACCTATTACATCCCATCCAGGTGTTGCTGCCATTGTTGTAACTGGGGCTGTCTCCGCTCCTGACCCTGATGATCTGCGGCCGCGTCATCCTGAGTATACGAGCGGCCGGCTTCCTAACTCCGAAGCCATCGCAGCCCTACCATCTCACCTACAACACCTGACTGCTACCCAGCAACAAGACGTTGTAAACCTAGTTGAACAGTTCACATGTCTGTTTAGTGATGTGCCCACCAAAACCCATATCATTCAACATGATATCGAGGTAAGCAACCCTCGGCCTATTAAAGTTCATCCGTATCGTGCTAATCAGGTGAAGCGTGAGTTGATGAAGGGAGAGGTACAGTACCTTCTCCAAAATGGATTAGCTAAACCCAGTACTAGCGCTTGGAGTTCGCCCTGTATTGTGGAGGCTAAATCTGATGGCTCGCCTCGTTTCATTACAGACTTCCGTAAAGTGAACTCTGTTACAGTTCGTGACTCTTACCCCTTGCCGCGTTTAGAAGACTGTGTTGACAATCTCGGTAACGCCAGGTTTGTGAGTAAGTTAGACCTTTTGAAGGGATATTGGCAGGTGCCTCTGACTGACCGCGCTTCCAATATTGCTGCTTTTGTTACCCCCGACCATTTTCTACAGTACACCGTTATGGCGTTTGGAATGTGCAATGCGCCGGCCACATTCCAACGGTTGATTAATACTGTGATTGCTGGAGTCAGCAACTGTAATGCATATTTAGATGACCTGATCATTTACACTGACTCTTGGGATGAACACTTGCGTGTCCTCACGCAGGTTTTTGGCCGTCTGGCCCAGGCCAACCTCACTCTAAACTTGTCTAAGTGTGAGTTTGGGAAGGCCACAGTCACCTACTTAGGGAGGCAAGTTGGGCAGGGGCAGGTTCGTCCCATCGAAGCTAAAGTTGCTGCCATTACTGCGTGTTCCGTGCCCACCAGTCGTAAAGCGCTCCGCTCATTTCTGGGCATGGCAGGCTATTACCGGAGTTTCTGCCGAAACTTCTCGACTGTTGTTCAGCCACTAACCCAACTTCTTAGTCCTAAGGTTGACTTTGTATGGACTCCGGAATGTCAAGCTGCATTTGACAGTGCCAAGGCTCTTTTGTGTCATGCTCCTGTGCTCGCCGCTCCTGATCTTACCAAGCCGTTCAAGCTAGAGGTTGATGCCAGTGCCGTTGGGGCTGGCGCTGTCCTGCTTCAGGAGGATGCTGAGGGGGTGGACCATCCTGTGTGTTATTTCTCTAGGAAGTTTAACAAACACCAGCTCAATTACTCTACTATAGAGAAGGAAACCCTTGCTTTACTGTTGGCCTTGCAGCATTTTGAGGTATATGTTGGCTCTAGCTCTCTGCCAGTAGTAACCTTTACCGATCACAATCCCCTTGTGTTTTTGTCTCGCATGTACAATCATAACCAGCGTCTCATGCGATGGGCCCTGATAGTACAGGACTACAACCTAGAAATCCACCACAAAAAGGGATCCGAGAATGTGTTGGCTGATGCCCTTTCTAGGCTGTAGGGGTATGAAGCCAAAATGTGATGAAGTTGTTCTATTGACCTGTAACTGTTCAACAAACTTTTATAGTTTGTATTTTATAGGAGTGTTACGCCGCTGGTAGCAGCCGTGTGTTTTGGTTACTGTCGGTGTCCTTCCTGTATGCTAAGCAGGCTGTGCAGTCACCGGCTGAGGATTGGCTGGTGCCAGTGAGGATCTGCCTGCTCCCGCCTTCATCCGCCCTGATTGGAGCAGTCCCCGTACCATCCACCAATCGGCGAGCTGTGGTTGAGGCCTGCTGCTATAAAGCCACCATACTGCCGTGCAACAGGAGCTCTCGACCATTACTAGCATTGTTTCTATTTCGTATAGGCTTCGCCCTCTAAGAGCTATCGCTATTGGGTTCATCCCCGCGCGCATGCGCAGTCCTGAAGATTTCTTTCGCGCCCTTGTGCTGTGCACGGGCCTCTCTCAGGTCCGCAGCTTGGGTATATAATACCTGCGAGACCAGAGATCTGCTCCCAAAAGGTCAGCTTTTTTCTTTTTTCAGCCGACGCTGGTGGGACCAGTCGGGCTCGCAGCAGAGGGCTACGCCATACTCATAGAATCTGTGGGTTACAATACGTAACCAACGTTCTATTTCGTATAGGCTTCGCCCTCTAAGAGCTATCGCTATTGGGATAAGGGCGAAGCCAGATGTAGTCAATGCCCACTGGACCACCAGCGGTGATAACATTAACACACCAGCGTACCGCACCTTAATCACACAGTGCGACACAAGGGACCAAAATATTGGTCATTGTTGCCGCCTGGTCTCGAACCAGGGACCTCGAACGGAAGGCAGCGTCTAAGGCATTACGCCATTGACAAGTGCAACATAGAGGTAACCATCCGCATTACATCAGATAACAGGATGGCTGAACACATCACTCACATTCCTTACACCTGCTGCTGTGAGGGAATTGGAACGAAAGTTACGCATTGTAACCAGTCCCAAAAGCGAGCAGAGCAGGCGTGAGAGTGAAACCACACACACACACACACCACGTCAATATGTGTGTGTGGAAAATCGTGGCGCACGAGAGAGCCCAGAGTAAAAGGCACACACAGACGCACACTGCGGGCTTATGTTGAGGGAACAGTAAGGACGGCTGTTACGCATTGTGACAGTCCAACTGGAGCGCAAATAAGGCCGAGTAGAGCCCCAACAGCCCGTGGCAATAGGAGCCTTACCGGCTCCTGCAGGGAGCTTATGTGTGCGTAAAGTGCCCCGAGCCAGCAGCGTCGCGCCTGGCCTCTAGAACACTCAGTACCGAGTGCGTTAGGGAAAACCCAGACGCATCACGTAGATAGAAGCGGATAAAGGGGCAGGGAGAAGCCCACGATGCCGCTGTGCAAATATCTTCCACAGACATCCCGCTGAACAGCGCTGTGGAAGAAGACACGGCTCTTGTCGAGTGCGCACGGATGCCGGTTGGGGGTCCTCCCCAGCCGCAATGTACGCCTGTGTGATGGCCTCACACAGCCAATGAGCCAACCGTTGTTTTGACAGAGGCTTGCCTTGTGAATGCTCTCTGTAATGAACAAACAGCTGTTGAGTTTTTCTGAGGGGGGCCGTGCGCTCTACGTAAAGAGACAACGCGCGCACCGGGCAGAGACGATGTGATTCTTCCTCCGCCTCGTTTCGATGAGGGGGAGGGAAAAAACCTTCCAGGGAAACAATCCGTGATTTGAAGGAGCTGGTTATAACCTTGGGCATGAACGCTGGGTTCGGCCTCAAGGTGGCTGAGCTCCCATCAGCTCTGATAGCGAGACAAGATGGAGCGACCGAGAGAGCGCACAGATCGCTCACCCTCTTAGCCGAGGTCAGCGCCAAAAGGAGCGCTGTCTTTAAAGACAGCAGTCTGAGAGACGTTTGCGGCAGTGGCTCAAAGGGGGGATTGCCCAGAGCGCGCAGCACCAGCGGTAAATCCCACTGAGGCGCCAATGGGCGCGTGACAGGCCGCTGCCTTCTCACTCCTCTTAAAAAACGCTCTAACCAGCGGATGCGCAAAACCGATCTCTCTCCAAAACCCTCGTGGCAGGATGAGATGGCCGCCGCGTATGATTTGACCGTGGATAAGGCCAGGTTTCTGTCCACCAGCAGCTGGAGGAAGGACAGAACATGAGATAAGGAACACGAGACGGGGTCCGTGTCCCGTTCCAGGCACCAGTGCTGAAAAGCGGCCCACTTTGCTCTATAAGAAGCAGTAGTGGAGGGCGCTCTAGCGCCTTGAAAGGTGCGCACTACATTAGGGGGCAATCCTAGTCTTTCAAGGCGCTCCCGTTCAGGGGCCAAGCCCACAGACGCTGACCTATCACTGGGAAGTGGAGGATGGCGCCGTCCAGTTGCGAGAGTGCGTCTCTGCGCCAGGGCAGCTGCCACGGTCTCCCCGACAGCAGCTGAATCATCACTGGAAACCACGATGCGCTCGTGCGTTCCGGTGCCACCAGAATAACTGTTAGGAGTTCCTCCTGAATGCGGGCCAGAAGGCGGGGAATCAGAGGAACCGGGGGGAAAGCATAAAGGAGCGTTCTGGGCCACGGGCTGTGCGAGAAGGCGTCCACGCCCAGTGGCGGCTCGTCCCGTGCGTTCAGTGAGAACCACAGTGCGCACTGTGCGTTTTCTCGTGAGGCGAACAGATCGATCTCCGACTCCCCGAATTTGTCCCACAGTTCCTGAATAAGAGTGGAGTTCAGTTTCCACTCGTTCTGAGAGGGACCGCCGCGTGACATTAAGTCCGCGGCTCGGTTCTGAACACCGGGAATGTGGAGAGCTCTGATAGAGCGCAGGTTCGCGTGAGCCCACAGCAGCAGGCTCCTGGCTATCTCTAGTAGCCGAGCCGAGCGGACGCCGCCCTGACGGTTTATGTAAGCGGCGGCTGTCATGTTGTCTGTTCTCACCAGCACGTGTTTGTCTCTCAGCAGTGGGGCAAAGTGTTTCAACACTTTCAGCACTGTGGACAGCTCCAGGCAGTTTATGTGGAGAGATGGGGGTTGTGGCCATTTCCCTCCCACCACGTGAGAGTGACACATCCCGCCCCAACCAATGAGAGACGCGTCTGTGTAAACTGTGACATGTGACGTCACTTTCCCGAGCGGAATCCCCGCTGACAGCACGTGAGGGGATTTCCAGTACGTCAGGTCCGACTGTACTGAGGGAGGGACGGACAGCAGGCGCCTTTTGTGCTTTACGGGATCGAGGCGGAGACGGCCGAACCATCTCTGTATTTTTCTCATGTGGAGGAGACCCAGAGGGACCACCACGTGACTGGCGGACATCATGCCCAGTAGAGCATCACAGACAAAGCCGTTACCACTTTGTGAGGAGCGATCGCGAGAGAGCAGAGAGCGGAGCTTCCAGCCTGGCTGGAGATAGCCTGGCTCTCATGTGGGCCGAAGTCCAGATGCACACCCAGATAGATTATTGACTGCGAGGGGAAGGGTGAGCTCTTCTGCCAGTTTATGGCAAAACCCAGGCAGGACAGGTGTGTCACGAGCTTCATCGTGTGTAGCGCAGAGCTCTCCCTGGACGATGCCATGACAATCAGGTCGTCCAGGTAAAACAACACTCTGACGCCCGCCCTGCGCAGCGGCTCCAGCGCTGTTTCCACACATTTGGAGAACGTGCGCGGAGCCAGAGAATAGCCGAAAGGCAGGCGGTTGTACTGAAAGTGGGCCCCTCTGAAAGAGAAACGCAGGAATTTCCTGTGTCTGGGGATGATGGGGACATGGAAATAAGCGTCCTTTAGATCGATGGACGTGAACCAGTCCCCGGGACGTACACATTCCAATACGTGCTTGACTGACAGCATGTGGAAGGGCCTCCTCATTATGCATTTGTTGAAGACGGAGAGGTCCAGGATCGGTCTCATCCCGCCCGTTTTCTTGGGCACCAGGAAGTAACGGGAGTAAAATCCCTCGTTCTCCTCGCCCGGCGGGACTCTGGAAATAGCTCCTTTGTTCATGAGCCCTGTTATTTCTGCCATCAGAGCAGTCGCCTCTGACTGTGATGACATGACAGTCTCCAGCACCCCGTTGAAAGGAGGGGGAGGGCTGGCGAATTGGAGAGTATAGCCTAATAGCGATAGCTCTTAGAGGGCTACGCCTATACTCATAGAATCTGGGGTTACAATACGTAACCAACGATCTTACCAAGCCGTTCAAGCTAGAGGTTGATGCCAGTGCCGTTGGGGCTGGCGCTGTCCTGCTTCAGGAGGATGCTGAGGGGGTGGACCATCCTGTGTGTTATTTCTCTAGGAAGTTTAACAAACACCAGCTCAATTACTCTACTATAGAGAAGGAAACCCTTGCTTTACTGTTGGCCTTGCAGCATTTTGAGGTATATGTTGGCTCTAGCTCTCTGCCAGTAGTAACCTTTACCGATCACAATCCCCCTTGTGTTTTTGTCTCGCATGTACAATCATAACCAGCGTCTCATGCGATGGGCCCTGATAGTACAGGACTACAACCTAGAAATCCACCACAAAAAGGGATCCGAGAATGTGTTGGCTGATGCCCTTTCTAGGCTGTAGGGGTATGAAGCCAAAATGTGATGAAGTTGTTCTATTGACCTGTAACTGTTCAACAAACTTTTATAGTTTGTATTTTAAGGGGGGGAGTGTTACGGCCGCTGGTAGCAGCCGTGTGTTTTGGTTACTGTCGGTGTCCTTCCTGTATGCTAAGCAGGCTGTGCAGTCACCGGCTGAGGATTGGCTGGTGCCAGTGAGGATCTGCCTGCTCCCGCCTTCATCCGCCCTGATTGGAGCAGTCCCCGTACCATCCACCAATCGGCGAGCTGTGGTTGAGGCCTGCTGCTATAAAGCCACCATACTGCCGTGCAACAGGAGCTCTCGACCATTACTAGCATTGTTTCTGTGACGACCGCTGTGTTGTATTGAACGTATGTATAATGATGCTGGTTGCTGCAGCCTCAGTTTTGTGCCGGTTTCTGACTGTTACTACTGAGAGTCAGTAGGTTTTGTTTTAGTTGGAATTGTCTTTTGTTTAGCTGTTAAGCTTAAGATATTGCTGTAGCCATTTTAGTTCACCACTCAGGTAGTTATTTTGTTAAGGTACACCTGAGTGAGCTTTTGTGTTAACCGTGTGTCTGCAGAGTTGGGCTAGATTCTAAGTTAAATATTGACACCCACTCCACACGTAGGTCTTTTCATTTGTTTAGTACACTAGGTTTAGGGGTGCTCAGCCCCTGTGTTTTGTTTTGTGGTATCCTATATAGAGGTTTTTCTTTCACTTTTGTTTTGAGTAGTAATCCCTGTTTTTTTCTAAGGGATCTCTTTTTGTTATCTTGAGTTTATGTTTTCGCAGCACCCACTTTGCCCAACCTTAGTTTGTTTAAATCCTTGTCAACTCTCTTGTTCAATAAATACCTTTTCACAATACCAATTCCATCTGGTTTATGCATACGTCCCCCTTCCCCTAGTGAGCTGGGACGTAACAGTTGACGATGTGAAGCGGCTGTAGCTTGGTTGGGTTTAGGTACTTAAAGTACTTGGTTGGGTTTAGGCACTAAAGGTACTTGGTTATGGTTAGGAAAACATCGCTGTTTGGGTGTAGTCAGAGAATCTGATAGGTCACAGATTTTGTTGTTACACTGGCATCTATGCTGTCCATACAGGTAGGAGGCACCCAGATTTGAATTAGGGACCTTTTCATCTGCAGTCAAATGCTTTACCACTGAGCTATACACCCTTTGACAATGCTTCTCCCATTGCTCATTGATAGTCTGATAAATGACACCAAAATGTGTGACCTATCAGATTCTGTGATCCAAATGGGACGTTAAGCGCCAGAGGCTTTGTTGACGATGTGAAGCGGATGTAGCTTGGTTGGGTTTAGGTACTTAAAGTACTTGGTTTGGTTTAGGTACTAAAAGTACTTGGTTGGATTTAGGTACTAAAAGTACTTGGTTGGGTTTAGGCACTAAAAGTACTTGGTTATGGTTAGGAAAACATCGCTGTTTGGGTGTAGTCAGAGAATCTGATAGGTCACAGATTTTGTTGTTACACTGGCATCTATGCTGTCCATACAGGTAGGGGGCACCCAGATTTGAACTGGGGACCTCTTGATCTGCAGTCAAATGCTCTACCACTGAGCTATACCCCCTGTGACAATGCTTTCCTGATTGCTCATTGACAGTCTGGTAAATGAACATATGGCTAAAAATGTTTATAAATATTTTGTATATAAAATAAAAGAGTACATACACTTACATAGCAGTGTATCTACAAATGGACAATTCACATGATCATTTTATACAGGCATCCATGCTGTCCTTACAGGTAAGGGCACCCAGATTTGAACTGGGGACCTCTTGATCTGCAGTCAAAACAGTGATAGAAGTGTGAAAAACTCCTAGTTTGTCTGCATTGTCAATGGATTGCTTGAGAATTTACACATGACCGTTTTATATTGCTGTGACACCAAAATGTGAGACCCATCAGATTCGGTGACGCAAATGGGACGTTAAGCTCAGAGGCTTTGTTGACTGATGTGAAGCGGCTGTAGCTTGGTTAGGGTTTAGGTACTTAAAGTACTTGGTTGGGTTTAGGCACTAAAAGTACTTGGTTATGGTTAGGAAAACATTGCTGTTTGGGTGTAGTCAGAGAATCTGATAGGTCACAGATTTTGTTGTTACACTGGCATCTATGCTGTCCATACAGGTAGGGGGCACTGTAGCTTGGTTGGGTTTAGGCACTAAAAGTACTTGGTTTGGTTTAGGTACTAAAAGTACTTGGTTGGGTTTAGGCACTAAAAGTACTTGGTTGGGATTAGGCACTAAAAGTACTTGGTTATGGTTAGAAAACATTGCTGTTTGGGTGTAGTCAGAGAATCTGATAGGTCACAGATTTTGTTGTTACACTGGCATCTATGCTGTCCATACAGGTAGGGGCACTGTAGCTTGGTTGGGCTTTAGGCACTAAAAGTACTTGGTTTGGTTTAGCGTACTAAAAGTACTTGGTTGGGTTTAGGCACTAAAAGTACTTGGTTGGGATTAGGCACTAAAAGTACTTGGTTATGGTTAGGAAAAACATTGCTGTTTGGGTGTAGTCAGAGAATCTGATAGGTCACAGATTTTGTTGTTACACTGGCATCTATGCTGTCCATACAGGTAGGGGCACCCAGATTTTAACTGGGGACCTCTTGATCTGCAGTCAAATGTGTACCACTGAGCTATACACCTACTGTGACAATGCTTCTCCACATTGCTCATTGATAGTCTGATAAATGACACCAAAGTGTGTGAACTATCAGATTCTGTGATGCAAATGGGACGTTAAGCCCAGAGGCTTTGTTGATGATGTGAAGCTGGCTGTAGCTTAGGTTGGGTTCAGGCACTAAAAGTACTTGGTTATGGTTAGGAAAACATTGCTGTTTTGGGTGTAGTCAGAGAAGCTGATAGGTCACAGATTTTGGTGTTACACTGGCATCTATGCTGTCCATACAGGTAGGGGGCACCCAGATTTGAACTGGGGACCTCTTGATCTGCAGTCAAATGCTCTACCACTGAGCTATACCCCCTGTAACAATGCTTTCCTGATTGCTCATTGATAGTCTGGTAAATGAACATATGGCTAAAAATGTTTATAAATATTTTGTATATAAAATAAAAGAGTACATGCACTTACATAGCAGTGTGTCTACAAATGGACAATTCATTGCTTAGCGTCATTACAACCATTGATAGAAATGTGTAAAGCTCACAGTTTGTCATTTTATACAGGCATCCATGCTGTCATTAAAGGTAGGGGGCACCCAGATTTGAACTGGGGACCTCTTGATCTGCAGTCAAAACAGTGATAGAAGTGTGAAAAACTCCTAGTTTGTCTGCATTGTCAATTGATTGCTTGAGAATTTACACATGACCGTTTTATATTGCTGTGACACCAAAATGTGAGACCCATCAGATTCGGTGACGCAAATGGGACGTTAAGCGCCAGAGGCTTTGTTGACGATGTGAAGCGGCTGTAGCTTGGTTGGGTTCAGGCACTAAAAGTACTTGGTTGGGTTTAGGCACTAAAAGTACTTGGTTATGGTTAGGAAACTAGGGTGTAGTCAGAGAAGCTGATAGGTCACAGATTTTGGTGTTACACTGGCATCTATGCTGTCCATACAGGTAGGGGCACCAGATTTGAACTGGGGACCTCTTGATCTGCAGTCAAAACAGTGATAGAAGTGTGAAAAACTCCTAGTTTGTCTGCATTGTAAATGGATTTCTTGAGAAATTACACATGACCATTTTATACCGGTGTCACACCAAAATGTGTGACCTATCAGATTCTGTGACCCAAATGGGACGTTAAGCCAGAGGCTTTGTTGACTGATGTGAAGCGGCTGTAGCTTGGTTGGGTTTAGGTACTTAAAGTACTTGGTTGGGTTTAGGCACTAAAAGTACTTGGTTATGGTTAGGAAAACATTGTGTTTTGGGTGTAGTCAGAGAAGCTGATAGGTCAAAGATTTTGGTGTTACACTGGCATCTATGCTGTCCATACTGGTAGGGGGCACCCAGATTTGAACTGGGGACCTCTTGATCTGCAGTCAAATGCTCTACCACTGAGCTATACCCCCTGTGAAAATGCTTTCCTGATTGCTCATTGATAGTCTGGTAAATGAACATATGGCTAAAAATGTTTATAAATATTTTGTATATAAAATAAAAGAGTACATACACTTACATAGCAGTGTATCTACAAATGGACAATTCACATGATCATTTTATACAGGCATCCATGCTTTCCTTACAGGTAAGGGGCACCCAGATTTGAACTGGGGACCTCTTGATCTGCAGTCAAAACAGTGATAGAAGTGTGAAAAACTCCTAGTTTGTCTGCATTGTAAATGGATTGCTTGAGAAATTACACGACCATTTTATACCGGTGTGACACCAAAATGTGTGACCTATCAGATTCTGTGACCCAAATGGGACGTTAAGCGCCAGAGGCTTTGTTGACGATGTGAAGCGGCTGTAGCTTGGTTGGGTTTAGGTACTTAAAGTACTTGGTTTGGTTTAGGTACTAAAAGTACTTGGTTGGATTTAGGTACTAAAAGTACTTGGTTGGGTTTAGGCACAAAAAGTACTTGGTTATGGTTAGGAAAACATTGATGTTTGGGTGTAGTCAGAGAATCTGATAGGTCACAGATTTTGTTGTTACACTGGCATCTATGCTGTCCATACAGGTAGGGGGCACCCAGATTTGAACTGGGGACCTCTTGATCTGCAGTCAAATGCTCTACCACTGAGCTATACCCCCCTGTAACAATGCTTTCCTGATTGCTCATTGATAGTCTGGTAAATGAACATATGGCTAAAAATGTTTATAAATATTTTGTATATAAAATAAAAGAGTACATGCACTTACATAGCAGTGTATCTACAAATGGACAATTCATTGCTTAGCGTCAATACAACCATTGATAGAAATGTGTAAAGCTCACAGTTTGTCATTTTATACAGGCATCCATGCTGTCCTTACAGGTAAGGGGCACCCAGATTTGAACTGGGGACCTCTTGATCTGCAGTCAAAACAGTGATAGAAGTGTGAAAAACTCCTAGTTTGTCTGCATTGTCAATTGATTGCTTGAGAATTTACACATGACCGTTTTATATTGCTGTGACACCAAAATGTGAGACCCATCAGATTCGGTGACGCAAATGGGACGTTAAGCGCCAGAGGCTTTGTTGACGATGTGAAGCGGCTGTAGCTTGGTTGGGTTCAGGCACTAAAAGTACTTGGTTGGGTTTAGGCACTAAAAGTACTTGGTTATGGTTAGGAAACTAGGGTGTAGTCAGAGAAGCTGATAGGTCACAGATTTTGGTGTTACACTGGCATCTATGCTGTCCATACAGGTAGGGGGCACCCAGATTTGAACTGGGGACCTCTTGATCTGCAGTCAAAACAGTGATAGAAGTGTGAAAAACTCCTAGTTTGTCTGCATTGTAAATGGATTTCTTGAGAAATTACACATGACCATTTTATACCGGTGTCACACCAAAATGTGTGACCTATCAGATTCTGTGACCCAAATGGGACGTTAAGCGCCAGAGGCTTTGTTGACGATGTGAAGCGGCTGTAGCTTGGTTGGGTTTAGGTACTTAAAGTACTTGGTTGGGTTTAGGCACTAAAAGTACTTGGTTATGGTTAGGAAAACATTGTGTTTTGGGTGTAGTCAGAGAAGCTGATAGGTCAAAGATTTTGGTGTTACACTGGCATCTATGCTGTCCATACTGGTAGGGGGCACCCAGATTTGAACTGGGGACCTCTTGATCTGCAGTCAAATGCTCTACCACTGAGCTATACCCCCTGTGAAAATGCTTTCCTGATTGCTCATTGATAGTCTGGTAAATGAACATATGGTTAAAAATGTTTATAAATATTTTGTATATAAAATAAAAGAGTACATACACTTACATAGCAGTGTATCTACAAATGGACAATTCACATGATCATTTTATACAGGCATCCATGCTTTCCTTACAGGTAAGGGGCACCCAGATTTGAACTGGGGACCTCTTGATCTGCAGTCAAAACAGTGATAGAAGTGTGAAAAACACCTAGTTTGTCTGCATTGTCAATGGATTGCTTGAAAATTTACACATGACCGTTTTATATTGCTGTGACACCAAAATGTGAGACCCATCAGATTCGGTGACGCAAATGGGACGTTAAGCGCCAGAGGCTTTGTTGACGATGTGAAGCGGCTGTAGCTTGGTTGGGTTTAGGTACTAAAAGTACTTGGTTGGATTTAGGTACTAAAAGTACTTGGTTGGGTTTAGGCACTAAAAGTACTTGGTTATGGTTAGGAAAACATTGCTGTTTGGGTGTAGTCAGAGAATCTGATAGGTCACAGATTTTGTTGTTACACTGGCATCTATGCTGTCCATACAGGTAGGGGGCACCGAGATTTTAACTGGGGACCTCTTGATCTGCAGTCAAATGCTCTACCACTGAGCTATACCCCCTGTAACAAGGCTTTTCTGATTGCTCATTGATAGTCTGGTAAATGAACATATGGCTAAAAATGTTTATAAATATTTTGTATATAAAATAAAAGAGTACATGCACTTACATAGCAGTGTGTCTACAAATGGACAATTCATTGCTTAGCGTCATTACAACCATTGATAGAAATGTGTAAAGCTCACAGTTTGTCATTTTATACAGGCATCCATGGTGTCATTAAAGGTAGGGGGCACCCAGATTTGAACTGGGGACCTCTTGATCTGCAGTCAAAACAGTGATAGAAGTGTGAAAAACTCCTAGTTTGTCTGCATTGTAAATGGATTTCTTGAGAAATTACACATGACCATTTTATACCGGTGTCACACCAAAATGTGTGACCTATCAGATTCTGTGACCCAAATGGGACGTTAAGCGCCAGAGGCTTTGATGACGATGTGAAGCGGCTGTAGCTTGGTTGGGTTTAGGTACTTAAAGTACTTGGTTTGGTTTCCGTACTAAAAGTACTTGGTTGGGTTTAGGCACTAAAAGTACTTGGTTATGGTTAGGAAAACATTGTTGTTTGCGTGTGGTCAGAGAATCTGATAAGTCACAGATTTTGTTGTTACACTGGCATCTATGCTGTCCATACAGGTAGGGGGCACCCAGATTTGAACTGGGGACCTCTTGATCTGCAGTCAAATGCTCTACCACTGAGCTATACCCCCTGTGACAATGCTTTCCTGATTGCTCATTGACAGTCTGGTAAATGAACATATGGCTAAAAATGTTTATAAATATTTTGTATATAAAATAAAAGAGTACATACACTTACATAGCAGTGTATCTACAAATGGACAATTCACATGATCATTTTATACAGGCATCCATGCTGTCCTTACAGGTAAGGGGTACCCAGATTTGAACTGGGGACCTCTTGATCTGCAGTCAAAACAGTGATAGAAGTGTGAAAAACTCCTAGTTTGTCTGCATTGTAAATGGATTGCTTGAGAAATTACACATGACCATTTTATACCGGTGTGACACCAAAATGTGTGACCTATCAGATTCTGTGACCCAAATGGGACGTTAAGCGCCAGAGGCTTTGTTGACGATGTGAAGCGGCTGTAGCTTGGTTGGGTTTAGGTACTTAAAGTACTTGGTTTGGTTTAGGTACTAAAAGTACTTGGTTGGATTTAGGTACTAAAAGTAATTGGTTATGGTTAGGAAAACATTGTCGTTTGGGTGTAGTCAGAGAATCTGATAGGTCACAGATTTTGTTGTTACACTGGCATCTATGCTGTCCATACAGGTAGAGGGCACCCAGATTTTAACTGGGGACCTCTTGATCTGCAGTCAAAACAGTGATAGAAGTGTGAAAAACTCCTAGTTTGTCTGCATTGTCAATGGATTGCTTGAGAATTTACACATGACCGTTTTATATTGCTGTGACACCAAAATGTGAGACCCATCAGATTCGGTGACGCAAATGGGATGTTAAGCGCCAGAGGCTTTGTTGACGATGTGAAGCGGCTGTAGCTTGGTTGGGTTCAGGCACTAAAAGTACTTGGTTGGGTTTAGGCACTAAAAGTACTTGGTTATGGTTAGGAAAACATTGTGTTTTGGGTGTAGTCAGAGAAGCTGATAGGTCACAGATTTTGGTGTTACACTGGCATCTATGCTGTCCATACAGGTAGGGGGCACCCAGATTTGAACTGGGGACCTCTTGATCTGCAGTCAAATGCTCTACCACTGAGCTATACCCCCTGTGACAATGCTTTCCTGATTGCTCATTGACAGTCTGGTAAATGAACATATGGCTAAAAATGTTTATAAATATTTTGTATATAAAATAAAAGAGTACATACACTTACATAGCAGTGTATCTACAAATGGACAATTCACATGATCATTTTATACAGGCATCCATGCTGTCCTTACAGGTAAGGGTACCCAGATTTGAACTGGGGACCTCTTGATCTGCAGTCAAAACAGTGATAGAAGTGTGAAAAACTCCTAGTTTGTCTGCATTGTAAATGGATTGCTTGAGAAATTACACATGACCATTTTATACCGGTGTGACACCAAAATGTGTGACCTATCAGATTCTGTGACCCAAATGGGACGTTAAGCGCCAGAGGCTTTGTTGACGATGTGAAGCGGCTGTAGCTTGGTTGGGTTTAGGTACTTAAAGTACTTGGTTTGGTTTAGGTACTAAAAGTACTTGGTTGGATTTAGGTACTAAAAGTACTTGGTTGGGTTTAGGTACTAAAAGTACTTGGTTGGATTTAGGCACTAAAAGTACTTGGTTATGGTTAGGAAAACATTGCTGTTTGGGTGCAGTCAGAGAATCTGATAGGTCACAGATTTTGTTGTTACACTGGCATCTATGCTTTCCATACTGGTAGGGGGCACCCAGATTTGAACTGGGGACCTCTTGATCTGCAGTCAAATGCTCTACCACTGAGCTATACCCCCTGTGACAATGCTTTCCTGATTGCTCATTGATAGTATGGTAAATGAACATATGGCTAAAAATTTTTATAAATATTTTGTATATAAAATAAAAGAGTACATACACTTACATAGCAGTGTATCTACAAATGGACAATTCACATGATCATATTATACAGGCATCCATGCTGTCCATACAGGTAGGGGCACCCAGATTTGAACTGGGGACCTCTTGATCTGCAGTCAAATGCTCTACCACTGAGCTATACCCCCTGTAACAATGCTTTCCTGATTGCTCATTGATAGTCTGGTAAATGAACATATGGCTAAAAATGTTTATAAATATTTTGTATATAAAATAAAAGAGTACATGCACTTACATAGCAGTGTGTCTACAAATGGACAATTCATTGCTTAGCGTCATTACAACCATTGATAGAAATGTGTAAAGCTCACAGTTTGTCATTTTATACAGGCATCCATGCTGTCATTAAAGGTAGTTGTACCCAGATTTGAACTGGGGACCTCTTGATCTGTAGTCAAAACAGTGATAGAAGTGTGAAAAACTCCTAGTTTGTCTGCATTGTCAATGGATTTCTTGAGAATTTACACATGACCGTTTTATATTGCTGTGACACCAAAATGTGAGACCCATCAGATTCGGTGGCATAAATGGGACGTTAAGCGCAGAGGCTTTGTTGACGATGTGAAGCGGCTGTAGCTTGGTTGGGTTTAGGTACTTAAAGTACTTGGTTTGGTTTAGGTACTAAAAGTACTTGGTTAGCGTTTAGGCACTAAAAGTACTTGGTTATGGTTAGGAAAACATCGCTGTTTGGGTGTAGTCAGAGAATCTGATAGGTCACAGATTTTGTTGTTACACTGGCATCTATGCTGTCCATACAGGTAGGAGGCACCCAGATTTGAATTGGGGACCTTTTGATCTGCAGTCAAATGCTCTACCACTGAGCTATACACCCTGTGACAATGCTTCTCCCATTGCTCATTGATAGTCTGATAAATGACACCAAAATGTGTGACCTATCAGATTCTGTGATCCAAGTGGGACGTTAAGCGCCAGAGGCTTTGTTGACGATGTGAAGCGGCTGTAGCTTGGTTGGGTTTAGGTACTTAAAGTACTTGGTTTGGTTTAGGTACTAAAAGTACTTGGTTGGATTTAGGTACTAAAAGTACTTGGTTATGGTTAGGAAAACATTGTCATTTGGGTGTAGTCAGAGAATCTGATAGGTCACAGATTCTGTTGTTACACTGGCATCTATGCTGTCCATACAGGTAGGGGGCACCCAGATTTGAACTGGGGACCTCTTGATCTGCACTCAAAACAGTGATAGAAGTGTGAAAAACACCTAGTTTGTCTGCATTGTCAATGGATTGCTTGAGAATTTACACATGACCGTTTTATATTGCTGTGACACCAAAATGTGAGACCCATCAGATTCGGTGACGCAAATGGGACGTTAAGCGCCAGAGGCTTTGTTGACGATGTGAAGCGGCTGTAGCTTGGTTGGGTTCAGGCACTAAAAGTACTTGGTTGGGTTTAGGCACTAAAAGTACTTGGTTATGGTTAGGAAAACATTGTGTTTTGGGTGTAGTCAGAGAAGCTGATAGGTCACAGATTTTGGTGTTACACTGGCATCTATGCTGTCCATACATGTAGGGGGCACCCAGATGTGAACTGGGGACCTCTTGATCTGCAGTCAAATGCTCTACCACTGAGCTATACCCCCTGTGACGATGCTTTCCTGATTGCTCATTGACAGTCTGGTAAATGAACATATGGCTAAAAATGTTTGTAAATATTTTGTATATAAAATAAAAGAGTACATACCCTTACATAGCAGTGTATCTACAAATGGACAATTCACATGATCATTTTATACAGGCATCCATGCTGTCCTTACAGGTAAGGGTACCCAGATTTGAACTGGGGACCTCTTGATCTGTAGTCAAAACAGTGATAGAAGTGTGAAAAACTCCTAGTTTGTCTACATTGTCAATGGATTGCTTGAGAATTTACACATGACCGTTTTATATTGCTGTGACACCAAAATGTGAGACCCATCAGATTCGGTGACGCAAATGGGACGTTAAGCGCCAGAGGCTTTGTTGACGATGTGAAGCGGCTGTAGCTTGGTTGGGTTTAGGTACTTAAAGTACTTGGTTTGGTTTAGGTACTAAAAGTACTTGGTTGGATTTAGGCACTAAAAGTACTTGGTTATGGTTAGGAAAACATCGCTGTTTGGGTGTAGTCAGAGAATCTGATAGGTCACAGATTTTGTTGTTACACTGGCATCTATGCTGTCCATACTGGTAGGGGGCACCCAGATTTGAACTGGGGACCTCTTGATCTGCAGTCAAATGCTCTACCACTGAGCTATACCCCCTGTGACAAACGTATCCTGATTGCTCATTGACAGTCTGGTAAATGAACATATGGCTAAAAATGTTTATAAATATTTTGTATATAAAATAAAAGAATACATGCACTTACATAGCAGTGTGTCTACAAATGGACAATTCATTGCTTAGCGTCATTACAACCATTGATAGAAATGTGTAAAACTCACAGTTTGTCATTTTATACAGGCATCCATGCTGTCATTAAAGGTAGGGGCACCCAGATTTGAACTGGGGACCTCTTGATCTGCAGTCAAAACAGTGATAGAAGTGTGAAAAACTCCTAGTTTGTCTGCATTGTAAATGGATTGCTTGAGAATTTACACATGACCATTTTATACCGGTGTGACACCAAAATGTGTGACCTATCAGATTCTGTGACCCAAATGGGACGTTAAGCGCCAGAGGCTTTGTTGAAGATGTGAAGCGGCTGTAGCTTGGTTGGGTTTAGGTACTTAAAGTACTTGGTTTGGTTTAGGTACTAAAAGTACTTGGTTGGATTTAGGTACTAAAAGTACTTGGTTGGGTTTAGGCACTAAAAGTACTTGGTTATGGTTAGGAAAACATTGCTGTTTGGGTGTAGTCAGAGAATCTGATAGGTCACAGATTTTGTTGTTACACTGGCATCTATGCTGTCCATACTGGTAGGGGGCACCCAGATTTGAACTGGGGACCTCTTGATCTGCAGTCAAATGCTCTACCACTGAGCTATACCCCCTGTGACAATGCTTTCCTGATTGCTCATTGACAGTCTGGTAAATGAACATATGGCTAAAAATGTTTATAAATATTTTGTATATAAAATAAAAGAATACATGCACTTACATAGCAGTGTGTCTACAAACGGACAATTCATTGCTTAGCGTCATTACAACCATTGAAAGAAATGTGTAAAGCTCACAGTTTGTCATTTTATACAGGCATCCATGCTGTCATTAAAGGTAGGAGGCACCCAGATTTGAACTGGGGACCTCTTGATCTGCAGTCAAATGCTCTACCACTGAGCTATACACCCTGTGACAATGCTTCTCCCATTGCTCATTGATAGTCTGATAAATGACACCAAAATGTGTGACCTATCAGATTCTGTGATCCAAATGGGACGTTAAGCGCCAGAGGCTTTGTTGATGATGTGAAGCGGCTGTAGCTTTGTTGGGTTTAGGCACTAAAAGTACTTGGTTATGGTTAGGAAAACATTGTCGTTTGGGTGTAGTCAGAGAATCTGATAGGTCACAGATTTTGTTGTTAAACTGGCATCTATGCTGTCCATACTGGTAAGGGGCACCCAGATTTGAACTGGGGACCTCTTGATCTGCACTCAAAACAGTGATAGAAGTGTGAAAAACACCTAGTTTGTCTGCATTGTCAATGGATTGCTTGAGAATTTACACATGACCGTTTTATATTGCTGTGACACCAAAATGTGAGACCCATCAGATTCGGTGACGCAAATGGGACGTTAAGCGCCAGAGGCTTTGTTGACGATGTGAAGCGGCTGTAGCTTGGTTGGGTTTAGGTACTAAAAGTACTTGGTTTGGTTTAGGTACTAAAAGTACTTGGTTGGGTTTAGGCACTAAAATTACTTGGTTGGGATTAGGCACTAAAAGTACTTGGTTATGGTTAGGAAAACATTGCTGTTTGGGTGTAGTCAGAGAATCTGATAGGTCACAGATTTTGTTGTTACACTGGCATCTATGCTGTCCATACAGGTAGGGGGCACCCAGATTTTAACTGGGGACCTCTTGATCTGCAGTCAAATGCTCTACCACTGAGCTATACACCCTGTGACAATGCTTCTCCCATTGCTCATTGATAGTCTGATAAATGACACCAAAATGTGTGACCTATCAGATTCTGTGATCCAAATGGGACGTTAAGCGCCAGAGGCTTTGTTGATGATGTGAAGCGACTGTAGCTTGGTTGGGTTTAGGTACTTAAAGTACTTGGTTGGGTTTAGGTACTAAAAGTACTTGGTTATGGTTAGGAAAACATTGTCATTTGGGTGTAGTCAGAGAATCTGATAGGTCACAGATTCTGTTGTTACACTGGCATCTATGCTGTCCATACAGGTAGGGGGCACCCAGATTTGAACTGGGGACCTCTTGATCTGCAGTCAAATGCTCTACCACTGAGCTATACACCCTGTGACAATGCTTCTCCCATTGCTCATTGATAGTCTGATAAATGACACCAAAATGTGTGACCTATCAGATTCTGTGATCCAAATGGGACGTTAAGCGCCAGAGGCTTTGTTGATGATGTGAAGCTGCTGTAGCTTTGTTGGGTTTAGGCACTAAAAGTACTTGGTTATGGTTAGGAAAACATTGTCGCTTGGGTGTAGTCAGAGAATCTGATAGGTCACAGATTTTGTTGTTACACTGGCATCTATGCTGTCCATACTGGTAAGGGGCACCCAGATTTGAACTGGGGACCTCTTGATCTGCACTCAAAACAGTGATAGAAGTGTGAAAAACACCTAGTTTGTCTGCATTGTCAATTGATTGCTTGAGAATTTACACATGACCGTTTTATATTGCTGTGACACCAAAATGTGAGACCCATCAGATTCGGTGACGTAAATGGGACGTTAAGCCAGAGGCTTTGTTGATCGATGTGAAGCGGCTGTAGCTTGGTTGGGTTCAGGCACTCAAAAGTACTTGGTTTGGTTTAGGTACTAAAAGTACTTGGTTGGGTTTAGGCACTAAAAGTACTTGGTTGGGATTAGGCACTAAAAGTACTTGGTTATGGTTAGGAAAACATTGCTGTTTGGGTGTAGTCAGAGAATCTGATAGGTCACAGATTTTGTTGTTACACTGGCATCTATGCTGTCCATACAGGTAGGGGGCACCCAGATTTTAACTGGGGACCTCTTGATCTGCAGTCAAATGCTCTACCACTGAGCTATACACCCTGTGACAATGCTTATCCCATTGCTCATTGATAGTCTGATAAATGACACCAAAATGTGTGACCTATCAGATTCTGTGATGCAAATGGGACGTTAAGCGCCAGAGGCTTTGTTGATGATGTGAAGCGGCTGTAGCTTTGTTGGGTTTAGGCACTAAAAGTACTTGGTTATGGTTAGGAAAACATTGTTGTTTGGGTGTAGTCAGAGAAGCTGATAGGTCACAGATTCTGGTGTTACACTGGCATCTATGCTGTCCATACAGGTAGGGGGCACCCAGATTTGAACTGGGGACCTCTTGATCTGCAGTCAAATGCTCTACCACTGAGCTATACCCCCTGTAACAATGCTTTTCTGATTGCTCATTGATACTCTGGTAAATGAACATATGGCTAAAAATGTTTATAAATATTTTGTATATAAAATAAAAGAGTACATGCACTTACATAGCAGTGTGTCTACAAATGGACAATTCATTGCTTAGCGTCATTACAACCATTGATAGAAATGTGTAAAGCTCACAGTTTGTCATTTTATACAGGCATCCATGCTGTCATTAAAGGTAGGAGGCACCCAGATTTGAACTGGGGACCTCTTGATCTGCAGTCAAATGCTCTACCACTGAGCTATACACCCTGTGACAATGCTTCTCCCATTGCTCATTGATAGTCTGATAAATGACACCAAAATGTGTGACCTATCAGATTCTGTGATCCAAATGGGACGCTAAGCCAGAGGCTTTGTTGATGATGTGAAGCTGCTGTAGCTTGGTTGGGTTCAGGCACTAAAAGTACTTGGTTATGGTCAGGAAAACATTGTCGTTTGGGTGTAGTCAGAGAATCTGATAGGTCACAGATTTTGTTGTTACACTGGCATCTATGCTGTCCATACTGGTAGAGGGCACCCAGATTTGAACTGGGGACCTCTTGATCTGCACTCAAAACAGTGATAGAAGTGTGAAAAACACCTAGTTTGTCTGCATTGTCAATGGATTGCTTGAGAATTTACACATGACCGTTTTATATTGCTGTGACACCAAAATGTGAGACTCATCAGATTCGGTGACGCAAATGGGACGTTAAGCGCCAGAGGCTTTGTTGACGATGTGAAGCGGCTGTAGCTTGGTTGGGTTCAGGCACTAAAAGTACTTGGTTGGGTTTAGGCACTAAAAGTACTTGGTTATGGTTAGGAAAACATTGTGTTTTGGGTGTAGTCAGAGAAGCTGATAGGTCACAGATTTTGGTGTTACACTGGCGTCTATGCTGTCCATACAGGTAGGGGGCACCCAGATTTGAACTGGGGACCTCTTGATCTGCAGTCAAATGCTCTACCACTGAGCTATACCCCTGTAACAATGCTTTCCTGATTGCTCATTGATAGTCTGGTAAATGAACATATGGCTAAAAATGTTTATAAATATTTTGTATATAAAATAAAAGAGTACATGCACTTACATAGCAGTGTGTCTACAAATGGACAATTCATTGCTTAGCGTCATTACAACCATTGATAGAAATGTGTAAAGCTCACAGTTTGTCATTTTATACAGGCATCCATGTTGTCATTAAAGGTAGGAGGCACCCAGATTTGAACTGGGGACCTCTTTGATCTGTAGTCAAAACAGTGATAGAAGTGTGAAAAACTCCTAGTTTGTCTGCATTGTCAATGGATTTCTTGAGAATTTACACATGACCATTTTATACCGTGTGACACCAAAATGTGTGACCTATCAGATTCTGTGACCCAAATGGGACGTTAAGCAGCAGAGGCTTTGTTGACTGATGTGAAGCTGCTGTAGCTTGGTTGGGTTTAGGTACTTAAAGTACTTGGTTTGGTTTAGGTACTAAAAGTACTTGGTTGGATTTAGGTACTAAAAGTACTTGGTTGGGTTTAGGTACTAAAAGTACTTGGTTGGATTTAGGCACTAAAAGTACTTGGTTATGGTTAGGAAAACATTGCTGTTTGGGTGTAGTCAGAGAATCTGATAGGTCACAGATTTTGTTGTTACACTGGCATCTATGCTTTCCATACTGGTAGGGGGCACCCAGTTTTGAACTGGGGACCTCTTGATCTGCAGTCAAATGCTCTACCACTGAGCTATACCCCCTGTGACAATGCTTTCCTGATTGCTCATTGATAGTATGGTAAATGAACATATGGCTAAAAATGTTTATAAATCTTTTGTATATAAAATAAAAGAGTACATACACTTACATATCAGTGTATCTACAAAATGGACAATTCACATGATCATATTATACAGGCATCCATGCTG
>JALXJV020000007.1:37954047-38031547 GCA_024633595.2 Lepomis macrochirus
CATTGTGGATAAAGCTGGTCTCCTGGGTCAACAGGTCGGTGAAGGCTGTCTGATCAGCGTCTCAGGGCTCAAACACGCAGTTTCTGTGTGTTAGAGGCATTAAAGTGTGAATGACTGAGTCGAACTCCAAACGGCTTCAAACTCGCACAGAACACTCAGACAGACAGCTGAATTAAGAATCTGAAATTTCAACCTTCTAGCTCCTTCCCCAGGCAACTTTTTTCAGGAGGCCCCTAGGGGCCCCAAACCACAACAGATCAATTCAGGGTGCCACCCTGATCATACAGTTACATTTTAGTGCAGAAACTCCATTCAGAACTCATCAGGTGGCTGTTGTGTCATAAGACCACCGACTGACACTACACACACTCACTTAGGCTTTAAAAGCAGATAAAACGTCTGGAACTGTCTTTCTGGCTGTGATGTGGTGCAAAGTGAGACCCCATTGTGGATAAAGCTGGTCTCCTGGTTCAACATGTTCAGTGGAAGCTGTCTGATCAGCCTTTGCAGGCTCAAACACACAGTTTCCGCGTGTTTGAGGCCTTACAGTGTAAGTTGACTGAGTTGAGCTTGCTAACGGCTTAAAACGCACACAGAGGCTTCAGACGGCTGTTTCTGCATGTCAGAGGCATCACGGTGTGAAATTGCTGAGTCGAGCTCCAAATGGCTTCAAACTCGCACAGAACACTCAGACAGACAGCTGAATCAGGAATCTGAAATTTCAACCTTCTAGCTCCTTCCCCAGGTAACTTTTTTTCAGGAGGCCCCTAGGGGCCCCAAACCACAACAGATCAATTCAGGGTGCCGCCCTGATCATACAGTTACATTTTAGTGCAGAAACTCCATTCAGAACTCATCAGGTGGCTGTTGTGTCATAAGACCACCGACTGACACTACACACACTCACTTAGGCTTTAAAAAGCAGATAAAACGTCTGGAACTGTCTTTCTGGCTGTGATGTGGTGCAAAGTGAGACCCCATTGTGGATAAAGCTGGTCTCCTGGGTCAACAGGTCGGTGAAGGCTGTCTGATCAGCGTCTCAGGGCTCAAACACGCAGTTTCTGTGTGTTAGAGGCATTAAAGTGTGAATGACTGAGTCGAACTCCAAACGGCTTCAAACTCGCACAGAACACTCAGACAGACAGCTGAATTAAGAATCTGAAATTTCAACCTTCTAGCTCCTTCCCCAGGTAACTTTTTTCAGGAGGCCCCTAGGGGCCCCAAACCACAACAGATCAATTCAGGGTGCCACCCTGATCATACAGTTACATTTTAGTGCAGAAACTCCATTCAGAACTCATCAGGTGGCTGTTGTGTCATAAGACCACCGACTGACACTACACACACTCACTTAGGCTTTAAAAGCAGATAAAACGTCTGGAACTGTCTTTCTGGCTGTGATGTGGTGCAAAGTGAGACCCCATTGTGGATAAAGCTGGTCTCCTGGTTCAACACGTTCAGTGGAAGCTGTCTGATCAGCCTTTGCAGGCTCAAAACACACAGTTTCGCGTGTTTGAGGCCTTACAGTGTAAGTTGACTGAGTTGAGCTTGCTAACGGCTTAAAACGCACACAGAGGCTTCAGACGGCTGTTTCTGCATGTCAGAGGCATCACGGTGTGAAATTGCTGAGTCGAGCTCCAAATGGCTTCAAACTCGCACAGAACACTCAGACAGACAGCTGAATCAGGAATCTGAAATTTCAACCTTCTAGCTCCTTCCCCAGGTAACTTTTTTTCAGGAGGCCCCTAGGGGCCCCAAACCACAACAGATCAATTCAGGGTGCCACCCTGATCATACAGTTACATTTTAGTGCAGAAACTCCATTCAGAACTCATCAGGTGGCTGTTGTGTCATAAGACCACCGACTGACACTACACACACTCACTTAGGCTTTAAAAAGCAGATAAAACGTCTGGAACTGTCTTTCTGGCTGTGATGTGGTGCAAAGTGAGACCCCATTGTGGATAAAGCTGGTCTCCTGGGTCAACAGGTCGGTGAAGGCTGTCTGATCAGCGTCTCAGGGCTCAAACACGCAGTTTCTGTGTGTTAGAGGCATTAAAGTGTGAATGACTGAGTCGAACTCCAAACGGCTTCAAACTCGCACAGAACACTCAGACAGACAGCTGAATTAAGAATCTGAAATTTCAACCTTCTAGCTCCTTCCCCAGGCAACTTTTTTCAGGAGGCCCCTAGGGGCCCCAAACCACAACAGATCAATTCAGGGTGCCACCCTGATCATACAGTTACATTTTAGTGCAGAAACTCCATTCAGAACTCATCAGGTGGCTGTTGTGTCATAAGACCACCGACTGACACTACACACACTCACTTAGGCTTTAAAAAGCAGATAAAACGTCTGGAACTGTCTTTCTGGCTGTGATGTGGTGCAAAGTGAGACCCCATTGTGGATAAAGCTGGTCTCCTGGTTCAACATGTTCAGTGGAAGCTGTCTGATCAGCCTTTGCAGGCTCAAACACACAGTTTCAGCGTGTTTGAGGCCTTACAGTGTAAGTTGACTGAGTTGAGCTTGCTAACGGCTTAAACGCACACAGAGGCTTCAGACGGCTGTTTCTGCATGTCAGAGGCATCACGGTGTGAAATTGCTGAGTCGAGCTCCAAATGGCTTCAAACTCGCACAGAACACTCAGACAGACAGCTGAATCAGGAATCTGAAATTTCAACCTTCTAGCTCCTTCCCCAGGTAACTTTTTCAGGAGGCCCCTAGGGGCCCCAAACCACAACAGATCAATTCAGGGTGCCACCCTGATCATACAGTTACATTTTAGTGCAGAAACTCCATTCAGAACTCATCAGGTGGCTGTTGTGTCATAAGACCACCGACTGACACTACACACACTCACTTAGGCTTTAAAAGCAGATAAAACGTCTGGAACTGTCTTTCTGGCTGTGATGTGGTGCAAAGTGAGACCCCATTGTGGATAAAGCTGGTCTCCTGGGTCAACAGGTCGGTGAAGGCTGTCTGATCAGCGTCTCAGGGCTCAAACACGCAGTTTCTGTGTGTTAGAGGCATTAAAGTGTGAATGACTGAGTCGAACTCCAAACGGCTTCAAACTCGCACAGAACACTCAGACAGACAGCTGAATTAAGAATCTGAAATTTCAACCTTCTAGCTCCTTCCCCAGGTAACTTTTTTCAGGAGGCCCCTAGGGGCCCCAAACCACAACAGATCAATTCAGGGTGCCACCCTGATCATACAGTTACATTTTAGTGCAGAAACTCCATTCAGAACTCATCAGGTGGCTGTTGTGTCATAAGACCACCGACTGACACTACACACACTCACTTAGGCTTTAAAAGCAGATAAAACGTCTGGAACTGTCTTTCTGGCTGTGATGTGGTGCAAAGTGAGACCCCATTGTGGATAAAGCTGGTCTCCTGGTTCAACAGGTTCAGTGGAAGGCTGTCTGATCAGCGTCTGCAGGGCTCAAACACACAGTTTCCGTGTTTGAGGCTCAGTGTAAGTTGACTGAGTGGCTTGCAACGCTTACACAGATGCTTCAGACAGCTGTTACTGCATGTCAGAGGCATCCGGTGAAATTGCTGAGTCGAGCTCAAATGGCTTCAAACTCGCACAGAACACTCAGACAGACAGCTGAATTAAGAATCTGAAATTTCAACCTTCTAGCTCCTTCCCCAGGCAACTTTTTTCAGGAGGCCCCTAGGGGCCCCAAACCACAACAGATCAATTCAGGGTGCCACCCTGATCATACAGTTACATTTTAGTGCAGAAACTCCATTCAGAACTCATCAGGTGGCTGTTGTGTCATAAGACCACCGACTGACACTACACACACTCACTTAGGCTTTAAAAGCAGATAAAACGTCTGGAACTGTCTTTCTGGCTGTGATGTGGTGCAAAGTGAGACCCCATTGTGGATAAAGCTGGTCTCCTGGTTCAACACGTTCAGTGGAAGCTGTCTGATCAGCCTTTGCAGGCTCAAACACACAGTTTCAGCGTGTTTGAGGCCTTACAGTGTAAGTTGACTGAGTTGAGCTTGCTAACGGCTTAAAACGCACACAGAGGCTTCAGACGGCTGTTTCTGCATGTCAGAGGCATCACGGTGTGAAATTGCTGAGTCGAGCTCCAAATGGCTTCAAACTCGCACAGAACACTCAGACAGACAGCTGAATTAAGAATCTGAAATTTCAACCTTCTAGCTCCTTCCCCAGGTAACTTTTTTCAGGAGGCCCCTAGGGGCCCCAAACCACAACAGATCAATTCAGGGTGCCACCCTGATCATACAGTTACATTTTAGTGCAGAAACTCCATTCAGAACTCATCAGGTGGCTGTTGTGTCATAAGACCACCGACTGACACTACACACACTCACTTAGGCTTTAAAAAGCAGATAAAACGTCTGGAACTGTCTTTCTGGCTGTGATGTGGTGCAAAGTGAGACCCCATTGTGGATAAAGCTGGTCTCCTGGTTCAACATGTTCAGTGGAAGCTGTCTGATCAGCGTCTCAGGGCTCAAACACGCAGTTTCTGTGTGTTAGAGGCATTAAAGTGTGAATGACTGAGTCGAACTCCAAACGGCTTCAAACTCGCACAGAACACTCAGACAGACAGCTGAATTAAGAATCTGAAATTTCAACCTTCTAGCTCCTTCCCCAGGTAACTTTTTTCAGGAGGCCCCTAGGGGCCCCAAACCACAACAGATCAATTCAGGGTGCCACCCTGATCATACAGTTACATTTTAGTGCAGAAACTCCATTCAGAACTCATCAGGTGGCTGTTGTGTCATAAGACCACCGACTGACACTACACACACTCACTTAGGCTTTAAAAAGCAGATAAAACGTCTGGAACTGTCTTTCTGGCTGTGATGTGGTGCAAAGTGAGACCCCATTGTGGATAAAGCTGGTCTCCTGGTTCAACACGTTCAGTGGAAGCTGTCTGATCAGCCTTTGCAGGCTCAAACACACAGTTTCCGCGTGTTTGAGGCCTTACAGTGTAAGTTGACTGAGTTGAGCTTGCTAACGGCTTAAAACGCACACAGAGGCTTCAGACGGCTGTTTCTGCATGTCAGAGGCATCACGGTGTGAGATTGCTGAGTCGAGCTCCAAATGGCTTCAAACTCGCACAGAACACTCAGACAGACAGCTGAATTAAGAATCTGAAATTTCAACCTTCTAGCTCCTTCCCCAGGCAACTTTTTTCAGGAGGCCCCTAGGGGCCCCAAACCACAACAGATCAATTCAGGGTGCCACCCTGATCATACAGTTACATTTTAGTGCAGAAACTCCATTCAGAACTCATCAGGTGGCTGTTGTGTCATAAGACCACCGACTGACACTACACACACTCACTTAGGCTTTAAAAGCAGATAAAACGTCTGGAACTGTCTTTCTGGCTGTGATGTGGTGCAAAGTGAGACCCCATTGTGGATAAAGCTGGTCTCCTGGGTCAACAGGTCGGTGAAGGCTGTCTGATCAGCGTCTCAGGGCTCAAACACGCAGTTTCTGTGTGTTAGAGGCATTAAAGTGTGAATGACTGAGTCGAACTCCAAACGGCTTCAAACTCGCACAGAACACTCAGACAGACAGCTGAATTAAGAATCTGAAATTTCAACCTTCTAGCTCCTTCCCCAGGTAACTTTTTTCAGGAGGCCCCTAGGGGCCCCAAACCACAACAGATCAATTCAGGGTGCCACCCTGATCATACAGTTACATTTTAGTGCAGAAACTCCATTCAGAACTCATCAGGTGGCTGTTGTGTCATAAGACCACCGACTGACACTACACACACTCACTTAGGCTTTAAAACGCAGATAAAACGTCTGGAACTGTCTTTCTGGCTGTGATGTGGTGCAAAGTGAGACCCCATTGTGGATAAAGCTGGTCTCCTGGTTCAACATGTTCAGTGGAAGCTGTCTGATCAGCGTCTCAGGGCTCAAACACAGTTTCGCGTTTGAGTTTACAGTGTGTTGATTGAGTTGAGCGCTAACGTATACAGAGGCTTCAGATGACTGATTCTGCATGTCAGAGACATCCGGTGAAATTGCTGAGTCGAGTTCAAATGGCTTCAAACTCGCACAGAACACTCAGACAGACAGCTGAATCAAGAATCTGAAATTTCAACCTTCTAGCTCCTTCCCCAGGTAACTTTTTTCAGGAGGCCCCTAGGGGCCCCAAACCACAACAGATCAATTCAGGGTGCCGCCCTGATCATACAGTTACATTTTAGTGCAGAAACTCCATTCAGAACTCATCAGGTGGCTGTTGTGTCATAAGACCACCGACTGACACTACACACACTCACTTAGGCTTTAAAAAGCAGATAAAACGTCTGGAACTGTCTTTCTGGCTGTGATGTGGTGCAAAGTGAGACCCCATTGTGGATAAAGCTGGTCTCCTGGGTCAACAGGTTCGGTGAAGGCTGTCTGATCAGCGTCTCAGGGCTCAAACACGCAGTTTCTGTGTGTTAGAGGCATTAAAGTGTGAATGACTGAGTCGAACTCCAAACGGCTTCAAACTCGCACAGAACACTCAGACAGACAGCTGAATTAAGAATCTGAAATTTCAACCTTCTAGCTCCTTCCCCAGGCAACTTTTTTTCAGGAGGCCCCTAGGGGCCCCAAACCACAACAGATCAATTCAGGGTGCCACCCTGATCATACAGTTACGTTTTAGTGCAGAAACTCCATTCAGAACTCATCAGGTGGCTGTTGTGTCATAAGACCACCGACTGACACTACACACACTCACTTAGGCTTTAAAAAAGCAGATAAAACGTCTGGAACTGTCTTTCTGGCTGTGATGTGGTGCAAAGTGAGACCCCATTGTGGATAAAGCTGGTCTCCTGGTTCAACATGTTCAGTGGAAGCTGTCTGATCAGCCTTTGCAGGCTCAAACACACAGTTTCAGCGTGTTTGAGGCCTTACAGTGTAAGTTGACTGAGTTGAGCTTGCTAACGGCTTAAAACGCACACAGAGGCTTCAGACGGCTGTTTCTGCATGTCAGAGGCATCACGGTGTGAAATTGCTGAGTCGAGCTCCAAATGGCTTCAAACTCGCACAGAACACTCAGACAGACAGCTGAATTAAGAATCTGAAATTTCAACCTTCTAGCTCCTTCCCCAGGTAACTTTTTTCAGGAGGCCCCTAGGGGCCCCAAACCACAACAGATCAATTCAGGGTGCCACCCTGATCATACAGTTACATTTTAGTGCAGAAACTCCATTCAGAACTCATCAGGTGGCTGTTGTGTCATAAGACCACCGACTGACACTACACACACTCACTTAGGCTTTAAAAGCAGATAAAACGTCTGGAACTGTCTTTCTGGCTGTGATGTGGTGCAAAGTGAGACCCCATTGTGGATAAAGCTGGTCTCCTGGGTCAACAGGTCGGTGAAGGCTGTCTGATCAGCGTCTCAGGGCTCAAACACGCAGTTTCTGTGTGTTAGAGGCATTAAAGTGTGAATGACTGAGTCGAACTCCAAACGGCTTCAAACTCGCACAGAACACTCAGACAGACAGCTGAATTAAGAATCTGAAATTTCAACCTTCTAGCTCCTTCCCCAGGCAACTTTTTCAGGAGGCCCCTAGGGGCCCCAAACCACAACAGATCAATTCAGGGTGCCACCCTGATCATACAGTTACATTTTAGTGCAGAAACTCCATTCAGAACTCATCAGGTGGCTGTTGTGTCATAAGACCACCGACTGACACTACACACACTCACTTAGGCTTTAAAAAGCAGATAAAACGTCTGGAACTGTCTTTCTGGCTGTGATGTGGTGCAAAGTGAGACCCCATTGTGGATAAAGCTGGTCTCCTGGTTCAACATGTTCAGTGGAAGCTGTCTGATCAGCCTTTGCAGGCTCAAACACACAGTTTCCGCGTGTTTGAGGCCTTACAGTGTAAGTTGACTGAGTTGAGCTTGCAAACGGCTTAAAACGCACACAGAGGCTTCAGACGGCTGTTTCTGCATGTCAGAGGCATCACGGTGTGAAATTGCTGAGTCGAGCTCCAAACGGCTTCAAACTCGCACAGAACACTCAGACAGACAGCTGAATCAGGAATCTGAAATTTCAACCTTCTAGCTCCTTCCCCAGGTAACTTTTTTCAGGAGGCCCCTAGGGGCCCCAAACCACAACAGATCAATTCAGGGTGCCGCCCTGATCATACAGTTACATTTTAGTGCAGAAACTCCATTCAGAACTCATCAGGTGGCTGTTGTGTCATAAGACCACCGACTGACACTACACACACTCACTTAGGCTTTAAAAAGCAGATAAAACGTCTGGAACTGTCTTTCTGGCTGTGATGTGGTGCAAAGTGAGACCCCATTGTGGATAAAGCTGGTCTCCTGGTTCAACATGTTCAGTGAAGGCTGTCTGATCAGCGTCTCAGGGCTCAAACACGCAGTTTCTGTGTGTTAGAGGCATTAAAGTGTGAATGACTGAGTCGAACTCCAAACGGCTTCAAACTCGCACAGAACACTCAGACAGACAGCTGAATTAAGAATCTGAAATTTCAACCTTCTAGCTCCTTCCCCAGGCAACTTTTTTCAGGAGGCCCCTAGGGGCCCCAAACCACAACAGATCAATTCAGGGTGCCACCCTGATCATACAGTTACATTTTAGTGCAGAAACTCCATTCAGAACTCATCAGGTGGCTGTTGTGTCATAAGACCACCGACTGACACTACACACACTCACTTAGGCTTTAAAAGCAGATAAAACGTCTGGAACTGTCTTTCTGGCTGTGATGTGGTGCAAAGTGAGACCCCATTGTGGATAAAGCTGGTCTCCTGGTTCAACATGTTCAGTGGAAGCTGTCTGATCAGCCTTTGCAGGCTCAAACACACAGTTTCCGCGTGTTTGAGGCCTTACAGTGTAAGTTGACTGAGTTGAGCTTGCTAACGGCTTAAAACGCACACAGAGGCTTCAGACGGCTGTTTCTGCATGTCAGAGGCATCACGGTGTGAAATTGCTGAGTCGAGCTCCAAATGGCTTCAAACTCGCACAGAACACTCAGACAGACAGCTGAATTAAGAATCTGAAATTTCAACCTTCTAGCTCCTTCCCCAGGTAACTTTTTTCAGGAGGCCCCTAGGGGCCCCAAACCACAACAGATCAATTCAGGGTGCCACCCTGATCATACAGTTACATTTTAGTGCAGAAACTCCATTCAGAACTCATCAGGTGGCTGTTGTGTCATAAGACCACCGACTGACACTACACACACTCACTTAGGCTTTAAAAGCAGATAAAACGTCTGGAACTGTCTTTCTGGCTGTGATGTGGTGCAAAGTGAGACCCCATTGTGGATAAAGCTGGTCTCCTGGTTCAACATGTTCAGTGGAAGCTGTCTGATCAGCGTCTCAGGGCTCAAACACGCAGTTTCTGTGTGTTAGAGGCATTAAAGTGTGAATGACTGAGTCGAACTCCAAACGGCTTCAAACTCGCACAGAACACTCAGACAGACAGCTGAATTAAGAATCTGAAATTTCAACCTTCTAGCTCCTTCCCCAGGTAACTTTTTCAGGAGGCCCCTAGGGGCCCCAAACCACAACAGATCAATTCAGGGTGCCACCCTGATCATACAGTTACATTTTAGTGCAGAAACTCCATTCAGAACTCATCAGGTGGCTGTTGTGTCATAAGACCACCGACTGACACTACACACACTCACTTAGGCTTTAAAAGCAGATAAAACGTCTGGAACTGTCTTTCTGGCTGTGATGTGGTGCAAAGTGAGACCCCATTGTGGATAAAGCTGGTCTCCTGGTTCAACATGTTCAGTGGAAGCTGTCTGATCAGCCTTTGCAGGCTCAAACACACAGTTTCCGCGTGTTTGAGGCCTTACAGTGTAAGTTGACTGAGTTGAGCTTGCTAAGCGGCTTCAAACGCACACAGAGGCTTCAGGCGGCTGTTTCTGCATGTCAGAGGCATCACGGTGTGAAATTGCTGAGTCGAGCTCCAAATGGCTTCAAACTCGCACAGAACACTCAGACAGACAGCTGAATCAGGAATCTGAAATTTCAACCTTCTAGCTCCTTCCCCAGGTAACTTTTTTTCAGGAGGCCCCTAGGGGCCCCAAACCACAACAGATCAATTCAGGGTGCCGCCCTGATCATACAGTTACATTTTAGTGCAGAAACTCCATTCAGAACTCATCAGGTGGCTGTTGTGTCATAAGACCACCGACTGACACTACACACACTCACTTAGGCTTTAAAAAGCAGATAAAACGTCTGGAACTGTCTTTCTGGCTGTGATGTGGTGCAAAGTGAGACCCCATTGTGGATAAAGCTGGTCTCCTGGTTCAACATGTTCAGTGGAAGCTGTCTGATCAGCCTTTGCAGGCTCAAACACACAGTGTCCGCGTGTTTGAGGCCTTACAGTGTAAGTTGACTGAGTTGAGCTTGCAAACGGCTTCAAACGCACACAGAGGCTTCAGACGGCTGTTTCTGCATGTCAGAGGCATCACGGTGTGAAATTGCTGAGTCAAGCTCCAAATGGCTTCAAACTCGCACAGAACACTCAGACAGACAGCTGAATCAGGAATCTGAAATTTCAACCTTCTAGCTCCTTCCCCAGGTAACTTTTTTCAGGAGGCCCCTAGGGGCCCCAAACCACAACAGATCAATTCAGGGTGCCGCCCTGATCATACAGTTACATTTTAGTGCAGAAACTCCATTCAGAACTCATCAGGTGGCTGTTGTGTCATAAGACCACCGACTGACACTACACACACTCACTTAGGCTTTAAAAAGCAGATAAAACGTCTGGAACTGTCTTTCTGGCTGTGATGTGGTGCAAAGTGAGACCCCATTGTGGATAAAGCTGGTCTCCTGGTTCAACATGTTCAGTGGAAGCTGTCTGATCAGCCTTTGCAGGCTCAAACACACAGTTTCCGCGTGTTTGAGGCCTTACAATGTAAGTTGACTGAGTTGAGCTTGCAAACGGCTTCAAACGCACACAGAGGCTTCAGACGGCTGTTTCTGCATGTCAGAGGCATCACGGTGTGAAATTGCTGAGTCGAGCTCCAAATTGGCTTCAAACTCTCACAGAACACTCAGACAGACAGCTGAATCAAGAATCTGAAATTTCAACCTTCTAGCTCCTTCCCCAGGTAACTTTTTTCAGGAGGCCCCTAGGGGCCCCAAACCACAACAGATCAATTCAGGGTGCCACCCTGATCATACAGTTACATTTTAGTGCAGAAACTCCATTCAGAACTCATCAGGTGGCTGTTGTGTCATAAGACCACCGACTGACGACTACACACACTCACTTAGGCTTTAAAAGCAGATAAAACGTCTGGAACTGTCTTTCTGGCTGTGATGTGGTGCAAAGTGAGACCCCATTTTAGAAAAGTTGGTCTCCTGGGTCCACAGGTCGGTGGAAGCTGTCTGAACAGCGTCTGAAGGCTGAAACACGCAGTTTCTGGATGTTAGAGGCCTTAAAGTGTAAATGACTGAGTTGAGCTCCAAACAGCTTCAAACGCACACAGAGGGCTCAAACCGACTGTTTCTTGCATGTTAGAGGCATCGAAGGGGGGGAATCGCCGAGCCGAGCTCCAAACGGCTTCAAACTCGCACAGAACACTCACTCAGACAGCTGCATCAAGAATCTGAAATTTCAACCTTCTAGCTCCTTCCCCAAGCAACTTTATTTTCAGGAGGCCCCTAGAGTCCCCAAACCACAACAGATCAATTCAGGGTCCCACCCTGATCATACACTTGCATGTTAGTGCAGAAACTCCATTTAGAACTCATCAGGTGGCTGTTGTGTCATAAGACCACCGACTGACACTACACACACTCACTTAGGCTTTAGAAAGCAGATAAAACGTCTGGAACTGTCTTTCTGGCTGTGATGTGGTGCAAAGTGAGACCCCGTTGTAGAAAAGCTGGTCTCCTGGGTCAACAGTTCAGTGGAAGCTTTCTGATCAGCCTTTGAAGCTCAAACACACAGTTTCTGGATGTTAGAGGCCTTAAATTGTAAATGACTGAGTTGAGCTGCAAACGGCTTAAAACGCACACAGAGGCCTCACACGGGCTGTTTCTGCATGTTAGAGGCATCACAGTGTGAAATTGCTGGGTTGAGCTCCAAATGGCTTCAAACTCGCACAGAACACTCAGACAGACAGCCGAATCAAGAATCTGAAATTTCAACCTTCTAGCTCCTTCCCAAAAACACTTTTTTCAGGAGGCCCCTAGGGGCCCCAAACCACAACAGATCAATTCAGGGTCCCACCCTGATCATACACTTGCATTTTAGTGCAGAAACTCCATTTAGCCACCTGATGAGGTGGCTATTGTGTCATAAGTCCATCGAATGAGACTACACACTCACTTAGGCTTTAAAAAGCAGCAAAAGTGTCTGAAACTGCTGGTCCAGCTACGATGTAGTGCAAAGTGAGACCCATTGTAGAAAAGCTAGTCTCCTGGAAGCCATCAGATCAACGTGTAAATGCTCAAACAGCCAGTTTCCACCTTTTAGGTGCTTTAATGCAAAAATCACTGAGTTGAGCTGGCTTCAAACTCTCTCAGGAGACTCACACAGTCAACTGAATGAAGAACCTCGGATCTCACACTTCTACCCCATGCTACTTCTCTTCAGGGGGCACCTAGGGGCCCCAAATCACAACATTTCAATTCAGCGTCCCGATCTGATGCAAACGTAGACGTCCCTTAAACCTGCATTCTATTGAATGGCCAGCAGGAGTCGACTCTTCTGGTTGTAAAAAGAAGTCCAGTTCCATTTAAAATAAGGGCAAAATGACCCTACCTCTCAGCTGATTTATTACCTTAGTGAACACTTTCCTGATGACTTTATTTAAAATAGACCAAAAAGCAGAGTATGCTTCAGGACAGGATTATTTATGATTGACAAGTTGTTACCATGGCGACCTGTTAATCAGGCTAGAGTGACTTCTACCCACAGCGGTGTGTAAATTGAGCCAGCACCACTGAAAAAGCTTATTAGAAGTTGGATGTTCACTTTCTCTGGTGAGTAGCCTCCATTTAGTTTCAAGACTGTTTTAAATACACATGCTTATTCTCTCACTGCACTTTCTAGCAGCAAATATTTAATAATGTGCAGTTGTTTGCATGACCAGTTGTTGAGACTTCCAGCTTATGCAGTTTTTATTGCATAAGCAGTAAAAACTGCTTATGCAGTATGGGGTTTTCCATTCAGGAAAACCCCACTGACATTTATAACCCACATACAGAACAGCTTTCATTATCAGCCTGTGCTAAGTAGTAGTAGTTTATATAGGAAACGGGTCTACTAACCAAATCATTTCAATCAAAATCAATATATCAGCTTTTAAATTGTCTTTTTCACTTTTAAATCTGCATCTGCCCCCAAAACCCCATATGGTCTGGCCATATGGGGTTACATATCCTCCATTATACAGGATTTAACCTTACACCACATAGCTGAAATAGTGATTTCCTGGACCACAATATCAATACACCCTTACAAAAATTTCCTGTGGTACTAGAAAATGTTCCTATGGTATTCATGTGGTACAACCTTACATCCAACGAAGGTTAAAGTCAAGGGCAACTGGACTTGGTTCAAAGATACTGGAAGATGTTTCGTCCCTCATCCAAGGAACTTCTTCAGTTCTGACTGACTGGAAGGGAAACTCAGCTATTTAATCTCAGTGGGGTTGTTTGCTAAGATCATCGAACCTTACAGTACCACGGGTAAAGCCAATTCTGTGGAAGTGTATCACAGAACCTGTGGTACTTTACCATAGATCTAGTACACAGTACATGTATATGTACCATAGGTACTATACCATACATTTAGCACACAGTAGGCCTACATGTCCTATGGTACTATACCATACATTTAGCACACAGTACATGTCCTATGGTACTTTATCATACATTCACCACACAGTACATGTCTTATGTGGTATAGTACCAAAGAAAAGGATCAGTGCTTCTCAGTAAATATTTATAGTTCAATTGAAAGTTTTTTTATTTTTTTAGAGAACACATTAGAGTAACATATACACAGTAAAGAAAAAATACAAGACAAGAAGACAAAACACAAAAAATACTAGAGTAAAGCAAATTCAAAATATTGTATCACCTGTACATAAGACATTTGTCAAACACATAATTAGACTTAAAAGCATTTGTATTCTTAATGTCAGTCCAACCATTTTTACTTTACAAAAAAATAATAGGCACCTTTTTCCTACTCATGACATAAGAATGTCTATATCCTGAAATTGAATTGTTTGTCAAGTTTTCCTTTTCATATAATAATAAACATCCAACTAAAATATTTTACTATATAGATACTGTGAGAAATGCCCAAATGTCAAATAATGGTTGCAAAATATATCTCCTCATGCCGCGAACTGAAGACAACCAGTGGAAACTCAGACTGATAAATAATTGTACTAATTTTCAAATTTACTTTTATTTCTAATATTTATTTTTAAGGAATTTTTATATTTTATATATTTTTTATTAATATTTTATTTTTTATTAACACACAAACACAACTTTTACTGTTTTATTTACTTATTTAATGAAATGTATGAAATTAATTGTTCTTATGTAATTTATATGTAGCTTTGGCAATATTGTTATACATTCTGTCAGTAAAGCTGATTTGATTTGATACAGTGATAAATAAATGATTGTTTATGCTTGTAATTCACAGAAAGTGCAAACTCAGTCTTGAATTTCCCTCGGGATAAAGAGAGTCTCTCTCTCTCTCTCTCTCTCTCTATCTATAAATCACTGTAAATAAAAAGATAAATATCACTTCTGATACAGAGGCACGCAGCGTATGACTTCATCAACGTCCTAACCTCAGGCCAGAGCCGTTAATGGAAACTTCTAGAAAATCACCGAGGTGAGCGAGACTAGTTTGGAAGTAACGGGGCAAAACTAACATTAATTAATTAACATACTTTACAAAGTTGAGATAACCCACCTTTATAAGCTGGCTAACACTGAGGTAACGGTAACTTTGCACCAAGTGCTGTAGTTATGTAAGCACTAATGGTAGAATGTGGAGACAGTCAAGCTCTGCGGTCAAGTATGATAAGCTGTTGCTAAACGCAAGGTGTTTGTAGTAAGATGTAACGTTACTGAGAACGTCCTAATGTTACCGTTCAGCCCTTCTATTGCAGAGACTAAGATTAGTTGCCTCAAGCAGCTGTAACGTTAACGTTATTTGTAAAGGAGTTAAATTTTTCTGTAGAAATTTCCATTGTTGATGAATCTATTTCATCATGTGGTGTCATGACACGTGGACAGGTGAACTTGTATTGCGTTATGGGATGGACATAATAACAGAAACAACTGTTCATGTGCCACACCTTAACAGCAGCACAACAAACTGCAGCTTCCAAAATGATCATACTTATTTTTAGTAATTTTACCAAAATACTACACATTATCATTTTCATGAAGGAAGGATTTATGGCAGGAATGTTGGATTGGACTGTATTATTTTTTAACTAGATGTAATTAATTAACTGGTAACTAAGTCTTAGAAATTAACGTTATTTCCCACAACATTAAACTCTGCCCATATCTTGTGTTTGTGAGAAGTATTTACATGGCCATTATTTTGTAACCTAATAAAAAGATGGTGTTCTTGTATTGTGTGCCCATTAAGGACTATAGAGAGTACTGCTGAAGGAATTTCATCATGCCCATAATCACCTGACTGGCAAAACCAGCTATTGTACAGGTGAGTCAGATAAATGATAAAATATTATATTTGAAATTTATATTATATTTCGCCTGATGTCAGCTAGGATTGGCTCCAGCCCCCCATGACCCTGTACCAGTGGTTCTCAACCTTTTTTGGGCCAGCGCCCCCCTATCCACTATCCAGATCCCTTACCGCCCCCCCATCAAAAAAGATGTTGACTATTTGCCCTGAATATATTTTGATTTTTTTATTGTTAATATTGTTATTAAAAACATGGAAAAGGTAACAAAAAAGCCATGTGAAAAGTAATTATATTTAACTAATAAGTGAATGTTCCTCCCAGAAACTGTGTATGAAGCAAAATACTGTTTTCTCCTGTAGATCAACTTATTTAATAACATCCCTGCTGAGTCAACACACATGTTTAAGTCTTACCTCCCCTTTTGTGGGGAAGTAACTTATTTAAATGTGTTTATGGCCCCTTTTCATCTCAGTGATAAAGTAATGAGTTTTAATTCAGTAATTGACCGGACTTTAGCTCCTGTCAGTGTTTCCCACAGAATGACAGTGTAACTGTGCTGCAGCTGTACAGCATGCAAGCCTCGAAAACCCAGCTGTATTTTAACATTAACTCAGCTCTACTTATTAGCTAGGCTCCTTACATGCTTGCCAATAACTTCTGTTAGCTGTGTCTCCGACATTGGCTGCGTTGTGAACCTGTGTTCACGAGGGAGAGAGAGCAATAGATCGAGGGACGGGTGAGAGAGAGAGAGAGAGAGAGAGAGAGAGAGAGAGGGATGAGCAAGAGGATGTGCTCTGCGAATTCGCGCTGCCTGCAGCTCTGCAGTCAAATACGATTTTAAATAGGCCTGGTAAAAAAAAATCAATATGTAGCGGTCAGCGCTGATATTGTGGCGGGCTACCACAAATAAATGAACGTATGGGAAACACTGTAACTTATCTGCTCATGTTCAAAACTTTCTGCACATTCAGAATCTCTGCCACAGATCGGTGTTCTCTGACATGTAAAGAAAAAAAAAAGACGTTAGACTAACGTCATTAGCCTATTTAAAGAGAATTCATAATATTTTCCTACATGCCCTGTACTGGATTATGTTACTGATTTGCTCTAAGTATCCCCTCGCCGTCTGACAGACAAAACTGAATGAGAACGAAACTAACCGACAACACCTGTGATCACACGAAGCTCACGAATAATTCCACACACCTTAACTTCAGCACCTCTGATAAAGTGCTGCTAACGGTCCCCAACAGAGCGAGACAGGGCTTCAGTTTTTAACGTTACATTTTTATAGCCGACTGAAACTACCTATATGTCCACTTTGGCACAAACTGTCTGGGACTCACAGCGCGAGGAGGGTCGACATCACTCGCTGGTGTCGCAGCGAAGATGCTTTCAGGGTGAGTCCGACAGCAGAATATCCCTCATGTAAATGTGTAACCACTGCGATAACAAGATGTTCACGGTGTTTTCCTCAGAGAAATAAACACTTTTCCACCTAGAAAGAGAGCGTCGGTTTTCCACAGTAAACGCAATGCGGGTAAAATTTTAGAGATGTTACTCTGACTTCCCGTTCCCATGAAGGCAGCACGAAGCTGCACCACAAGTAGTTGATGGAGAAAAAATAAACAGTCTCGTCCAGTCGCAGTGGACTAAACTGGCAGGTTTTAATGTTGCAGACCACAATTTTTTGCAAGTAGGTCAAAGTTTAAACTCGTATTGTTGTGAATCTTAAGTGTAAACCCACCTTAGAATTTCCATCCAACAAACCCCCCCCAAAAGCAGCTCAGCGCCCCCCTTTATAAAATATTGCTTCCAGCACCCCCCATCGTCCTTGGAATGCCCCCGTTGAGAAACACTGCCCTGTACGCAGGATAAGCGGTTGACAATGGATGGATTGCTGCTAAAAGCATTTGACAGTGTATGACAATGCTAATGAAAAGAAGCAATTTACTACCACAGATTTTGATACCTGAATTGGCAATGATCAAGAGCCAAGAAGACTGTGGAACTTTCTTTTACTATAGACTGTGTGAAAGGCTGTCATTACCTCATTATGACGCCTTTATGGTCCTTGAGCTATTTATTACCTGACTGAAATCGTAACATATGCAGTGGTCCATGTTCCAAAAAACTGTATTGTATGTCCCATATAGCCAGCCATCCTGCTTAAAACAAGTAGCCTAATTGTTGATTCTAAATGTTTTTCTCTGAAGACCCAAGTTGAAAACTCTATATTAATCTACATTTGTGTGCATATGCTTGTATGCTTGCAGATGTAGAACTATTGTACTGCTACTGCAGAAGGTCTGCGTACATCCTAAGGATTTATGACCTCCAGGTGAGTTTAAGATTAACTTTGCCATAGCCACAGTGTTCAGTCAACACAGACTGTGACAAATCTACTATTAATAGTGAAATTTTATTGTTATTGATGTGATGACTAGGAGAATAAAGTCAACTGCTTTCCCAATTCAACCCAATTGACAGTTCAGTTCAGACCTCGATTTTTGAGCCACGATTCCATGATCCCTCAATCATGACTGGACTGACATAGTCATGTGACATGCAGCTGGAAGACAATAAAATTGGTCCAACATGTAATATTTACAAAATATAGGCCTACAGCTTGCATTAAATTTAAAAACAGTGTTTTCGACATATTTTACTTGGGCGGGCTGCACCTGCCAAAGTATATTTGGCTCCCCACTTTAGCATTTTGCAGAGAAAATAGACTTTTGTGTTTCAGTTTCAGAACTGTTACAGTCTTATTGCTGTGCATGACTTTTTAACTTTTTTATCCATCCAAGAGACCAACACCATCTGTGATTGTGCAGTCTACTGACAGTTCCAGAGAAACAGACAGAGAGAGATGTAGTTTAGGCCTCCTCCACACGCAGTTCACCTGTAGTTGTAAACATGGAATCACGGTTGAAAAAGTCCAAAACGCAAGCTGTGTTTTTTGTGCTATAAAACATGACTGTTGAAAAAGAAAGTTGAAAGCGGACAGATTGAAAAACAAATCACTGTAAACACGAACACACTGCTTACTCAAATGAATTATGAGTTCAGCAATCAAAACCAGCTAATAAGTGTAGACCATACACTAAACAACCAAGTCTTCTTAACGAGTTATGTTGTTTTAATTATGTGTGTATCATCGTTTTTGAGTAATGAGCAGTTTGTAAATCAAATTCTCCGAGTGTAGAGATGCACGCTGACGTCACTTTTGGCCAGACGTGACTTTACGTTTTCAGAGAAATCAAGATGGCTACACGATGCGAGGGAGATGATTTTGCAATTAATGGAGCAAAATTGTTAATGACCTATTTAACAAAAGTCGAGAGAACCAATATTTATGGTGAACTGGTGAAGAATGCTCAGTTCCCCTTGAGGGAACTCGGACTGCGTCGGTTACAACACTATGGGAACGCCACTAGGCGTAGCAGGTCTTAATGTGAATGAAACTACTCCAATCCTATTGGCTGTTGCTAGAACGGTAGGATGTGAAGGTGTAACCGGAGGCGTATATAAGCACACCGGCACCAAATACTCATTAGCTTTTTCTATTCAGCAGGCGCTCTGTATGTTTGAGGAAAGCTCCAGTTCTAAAGCAAGCAGAAGATTGTTACCTGGAAGATGTCTGGCAAACGGTTCCGTGTGTTGTGTGTTGACCCTTGTCCACGTTTTCTTACGGAAGGAGATTCTCATGAGCTGTGTGTCTCATGTCTGGGGATGGAGCACGCCCGAGCAGCTCTCGAGGGAGCTGCTCGGGGCCATTGCGAAACCCTGTCCATGCGGCTACTGAGGTCCCGCATGGATCCTTTCTCCAGCGACGGCCAGATGCGCTCTCCCCGTGGTGCAGGCGGTCGCTGAGGCGGCTCGGCGGGTTCAATCGTGGGGATCGCAGCGAAGCCCTTTCTCGTCCCTCCTCGTTTGATTCGGATATTCCTCTTTCCGGTGCAGGAGCCAGCTTCTCGGTTTCTCCCGCTCAACGAGGAAATCGTCCTTGGCTGCAGCACTCCGACTCTGCTGAGCTGTGTAAATCCTGGGATAAACGGCACGCTCACGCGCAAGCCTGCACACTGGTGTGCTGCTCAGGCATACCAGGCCGACCTACTGCAGGACATCGCCAACAGAGGGGGCCCCACAGAGGACGACATGGCTGAGCTACGCCGGACCATGGATTTGTCTCTTCGGGTGACAAGGAGACGGCCCGCTCGGTCGGCCGTTCCATGGCGGCGCTGGTGGCCACAGAGAGGCATCTCTGGCTCAACCTTGCGGGCATCAGGGAAAAAGACAGCATTTCCTAACCTAGATGCACCAGTGAGTACAGCTGGCCTGTTTGGTAATGCTGTGTACTCTGTGTTTGACAGGTTTCAGCACGTCTGGACCCAGGGCGAGGTGTTGAAGCATTATCTTCCCCGCCGATCCAGGCCCCGGGGCAGCTGAGGCTGCAGGAAGTGGGGCCCGGCCATGTACTTACCGCGAGGACCGCAAGCGGGGTGTCGCTTCTCGGGCCCCCCCCCAACAGGCTGGGGACGCGAGACGGCGCTCTCGTCCGAAGCCCCGACGAGAGTCATCCACTCTCGTCGGGGCTTCAAGAAGAAGTCCTGATCCCCGGAGCAGGAGGACCCCCTCCCGCCTCTTCTGGTTTCATGGGAGGTCGACTGAGGTCCCCTCCTTCAAGGCAGCAGGTGTTGATTTCCCGCCGCCTCGGCGTTCGGGACGCGCGCTTGCCTCCAGCACACTCTCACCGCTCTGTCTGCCTCCAGGGGCCGCAGGCGGGGTGAGAGTGTGCCCTCGCACCATGGAGCATCAGACCGGGGGTCCACTGATGGCATCCCCTATAGGACGGTCCAGGCAGCAGGCACTGTTATCCCGCCGTCTAGACATTCTGGGCGCGCCAGCCACCATCAGGATCACACTGGCCTGTCCGGAGAGTAGGCCGGGGGTTTACTCAAGCTACGGGCACTGTTATCCCGCCGTTTAGGCGATCGGGACGCGCTAGCCTCCAGCAAGCTCCCACCATCCTGCCCGCCTCGAGGGGCCGCAGGCGGAGACTAAGGGGGCTCTCAAGCCAGGGATGCACTGACGTCACCTCCCACGACACTGCTGAGGCAACAGGTGTGGTTGTCCCGCCGTCGGGACGTTCGGGACGCGCCAGCCTCCATCGAGTCCACGCTGTTCTGTCTGCCTCAAGGGGCCACAGTCAGAGGGAGATGGGGCCCGTATACCACTGGGTCTCGGGCCAAGGGTCTGTGGACGCCGCCTCCCATGAAACGGCTCAGTCTTCAGCCGCTGTTATCCCGCCGCTTGGGCGCTCAGGATATGCCAGCTACTGTCAAGCTCACACTGTGCTGCCTGCCCCGGGGGTCTGCAGGCAGACAGTGTCAAGGCTCACAGATTGTGAACTCTCGGTGGCCATCCCCTGGCGTTCTGCCGCTTCAGGGACCCAGCCGAGGGTTGCACGACGCACTGGCCACCAGCCCATATGTAACCCTGGTTCCCCGAGAATTGTTGTCGAGTTTCGCAGAGGCCTGGCGGAGCCTGACAGGCATTTCTCCGTGGGTCCATGCGCACTGTCATAGACGGGTACCAACTGCAGTTTCGGGTTTGCCCACCCAGATTCAACGGTGTGGTCTGGACGGTAGTGCGGCCAGAGCAAAGTCTGCTATTAGCACAGGAAGTGCGGTCTCTGCAGAGCAAGGGGGCCGTGGAATGAGTTCTCCCGCCGGTCAGAGACGCAGGGTTTTACAGCCATTACTTCCTGGTCCCCAAGAAGGACGGAGGATTGCGCCCTATTCTGGATCTGCAGTACCTGAATCTGTCTCTGAGGAGACTCAGATTCAAGATGCTCACCATTCCAGCTATCGTCAGTCACATCCGGTCCGAGGACTGGTTTGTCACGATCGATCTCAGGGACGCATGTTTCCACATCTCCATCTGTCCCTCTCACAGGAAGTTCCTGAGTTTCGCCTTCGGGGGCGTGGCGTACCAGTATCGGGTGCTTCCATTCGGCCTGGGACTTTCCCCTCGCACATTCACCAAGTGTATGGATGCAGCACTGGCCCCTTTGAGGCTCCAGGGCATCCGGATCCTAAACTACTTCGACGACTGGCTCATTCTGGCCCGGTCTCGAGAACTGGCGGTTCGGCATCGAGATGTCATTCTGGCCCATCTTCTGCGTTTAGGGCTGAGGCTCAACACGAAGAAGAGTGTGCTAGCGCCCGCCCAGCAGACTTCGTTCCTGGGGATGGTCTGGGGACGCACCGTCACTGTAAAACACTTTCAAAGGGTTTTGGGGCTCATGGCAGCTGCGTCCAGTGTGATACCTTCTGGCCTGCTGCACATGAGAGCCCTACAGTGGTGGTTGAAAACCAGGGTTTTTTCCCCGAGGGGGAATCCGTTCCGCCTGATTTGGGTGACGCACAAATGCCTTCGTTCCCTCTCAGTGTGGAAGGACACTCGGTTCCTGTCCCAGGGTCCCATGTTAGGGGCACCGTGTCGTTGACTGGTGGTTTCGACGGACGCTTCCCTCACGGGATGGGGCGCGGTCCTGGAAAATGGCCGCTTCGTAAGGGGGTCCTGGCAGGACCAGCATTCTACGTGGCACATCAATTGCCTCGAGATGCTGGCGGTGTTTTGGGCTCTGAGGGGTCTCCTGCCCGACCTCCGGGGCCACCACGGTGGCGGCCTATTTGAATCACCAGGGTGGTCTGCGATCGAGCCCTCTATGCAGACTGGCTCATCAGATCCTCCTGTGGTCCCAGCAGAAATTACTGTCGCTCAGGGCGATGTATCTCCCGGGGACGCGGAATCAGGGAGCAGACCTGCTGTCGAGGCAGCAGGGGTGGTGGAGCTCTTATGCGAAGAGTTCGGCCCCATAGACGTGGACTTGTTTGCCTCTGAAGAGACTACGCACTGCCCGCTATGGTTCTCTCTCGTTCCTCCAGCCCTGGTCTGGACGCCATGGTGCACACGTGGCCGAGGCTACGTCTGTACGCATTTCCCCCAGTCGCTCTGCTCCCAGAGGTTCTGGAGAGGGTCCGTCAGGACGGCATCAGTCTACTATTGGTAGCCCCGTTCTGGCTGGCCCAAGTATGGTTCTGGGACCTGGTGTTGCTCCTGGACGGCCCGCCGTGGCAGGTTCCTCCGAGGAGGGACCTGCTGTCCCAGGCACAGGGGCAGGTTCTTCACCCTTGCCCCGCCATGTGGCATCTGTGGGTCTGGCCCACAGACGGCAGCAACGGCAGCAACGGTCGAGACGCTGCTTAGCTCCAGGGCCCCATCCACATGGAGGATGTATAGCTTAAAGTGGAGTGTGTTCTCCACCTGGTGTAGAGAACGGGAGGTGGACCGTGTTACCTGCCCAGTGGCTCAGGTACTTGAGTTCCTCCAGGATCGTTTCTCTGCTTGCCTTTCCCCATCCACCCTCAAGGTGTAAGTGGCGGCTATTTCATCCTTCCACGCCCCTCTGAGGGAGGGGTCTTTGGGGAAGCTTCCCCAAAGTCATATGTCGTATGTTTCCTCCGTGGTGGTCGGAGGATGAGGCCTGCTACTCGCTCCAGGGTTCCCGCCTGGGATCTGGCGGTGGTTCTTGGGGCGCTGGCTGAGGCCCCCTTTGAGCCCCTGGAGTTGGCTGAGGCCAAGCACTTGATCCTCAAGGTGGCGTTTCTCCTGGCTATCACCTCTTTGAGGAGGGTGGGAGATCTCCAAGAGCTTTCGGTGTCCCCGCAAAGCCTGGAATTTGCCCCTGGAAACGTTAGGGTCCTCCTGCACCCTCGTCCAGGTTATGTCCCGAAAGTGCCGTCCAGTACGGCAGGGTTCACAGTGCTACAGGCATTTCATCCCCCACCTCATGTGACGGCGGAGGACGGGAGACTTCATTTGCTCTGCCCTGTCAGAGCTCTGAGCATTCATACTATGAGGTCCTCCCGGTGGAGGAAGGCTGATCAGCTGTTGGTGTGTTTTGGGTCCCCCAGGGCAGGGCTCCCCGCTTCCAAGCAGACTATCAGTAACTGGATTGTTCTGACTATTTCCATAGCCTATCAGGTGCGTGGTCTGCCTTCACCTGTGGCAGTGAGGGCTCACTCTACTAGAGGCATGGCTGCCTCCCGAGCCCTCCTTTTGGGAGTTTCACTGCAAGATGTTTGTGACGCGGCTGGCTGGGCCACTCCGCACACATTCATTCGGTTCTACAGTCTTCAGACCTTCCTTCTTGCACCTGACACCTGGCACCTGTGCGCTCTCCGCTTAACTCGTGCCCACTGGATGCTGCACACTGAGGCAGGCGGGATTCGGCGCGGTTTAGTGGGTATCTCGTTCCCATAGTGTCGTAACCGACGCAGTTCGAGTTCCCTCGAAGGGGAACGTCTCGGGTTATGTATGTAACCCTGGTTCCCCGAGAAGAGGAACGAGACACTGCGTCGGTCCACCACGCATCACCCCGCCTGGAGCGCCATGCTTCATAGTTAAAGCTAATGAGTATGTGCTTATATACGCCTCCGGTTACACTGTCACATCCTACCATTCTAGCTACAGCCAATAGGATTGGAGTAGTTTCATTCACATTCAGACCTGCTATGCCTGGTGGCGTTCCCATAGTGTCGTAACCGACGCAGTGTCTCATTCCCCTTCTCGGGGAATCAGGGTTACATACGTAACCCGAGACATTTTCATTGAAACTATTTTATGATTAGGGTTAGTGGTAACGTTACATTGACATGAGTTGCATTATTACTAGTGGTGGGCTGTTATCGGCATTAACGTGCTGCGTTAACGTGAGACTCTTATCGGGCGATAAAAAAAACTATCGGCGTTAACCTATTCTCAAAGTTGGGTTGGGAGCTGGGTCTATACTACGCAAGCTATGATGACTTTCACCTTGATATTTTATCGCAGATGTATACCTAGCCGAATTGCACTGTAGGGGGCAAGAACAAGCCTTCGAACCTGTGTGTATGCCTACTGTGAAATTACCACATCAAACGTGACGTGCTAAAATGGATGCAGCTATTGCTACGTTCCATTTACCCTGGAAGTTGGAGGTCGGAGCTGGGAAACCTCGCTCGGCCAGCTGTTTGTTTACAACTAGCCAGGTTAGCTATTGATACTCCGGTTGATTAAAAAACGCATTGTGCGGTATTTACTCACACTAAACACTGTAGCAACACGTCCACAGACAGCTGTTGGACAGCACTTTGTGTACGAACATTTCTATGAGTCAAAAGTACACTGAAGTGCTAATAAACAGTATAAACTACAGCTTTTAGTAACTGTTGATACCCTGACAGCCATCTTGGATCACAAAGTCAGGGTACTGCGGGTTTTCCCGACTTTCCGAGTCGGAAATCCGACTTCAGGGGGCGTTCCAGTTGAAAGTTCCAACTAGGAACTCGAAAATTACGACTTCCCATGTCAAATGCACCATATGAAGCCGCTGTGTTTGCTTCTGGGAAAATTTACTTTTAAGAAGCTTCCCAATAGAAAATTCTACAGGACTAAGGTTGTTTGCACCTTGTGCAATGCGGAATTAGTTTACTGTAGGAGTTCTTCCAGTCTCAAGTACCACCTAAACACTAAGCACATCACACGCTACACAAGTACATCTTATTGAACATGATTTATTTTCATCACCAATTATCATAGTAGAAAAGCTTTCTCAAGCAGTTTGTGATGGATTTTGGAAACAGGAGATGAGCCCTTGGTCTAATGCGCCACCTGGCTTGAAACCTGGCTTGAAACCCGTTCGCACACATATTCTGAATGCCTTCGGCAGAATTCAAATGAGCCATTTTAAACTACATTAATCTAGATTAATTTCAAGATTACAGTGAGATTAATCTAGATTTAAAAAATTAATCTATGCCCACCACTAATTATTACACAAAAGAGTGTGTAGTATTTAGCATCGTCTCAGATATTAATGGGATGGACAAAGTAACTGTCCATGTGATAACGTTACAAATAGGCTCTGTACACAAGTGTAGTGACGAACTTCCGCTGTTACCAGAAGTCGGCATATCAGTTTCTGGTTTACTCCCCGCCCAAATGTCAACGTTACTGTTTAGTAGATGTCTCCAGGATCTTCCTAAAATAAGCATCAGTGATGTCCATCGTATCGTTGATGCCTGGTCCCCGGCTGCATTAAGTAAGCAGGACAAGGGATTTAAACTCTACATATCGAGTTATCTGCACAACTACGAGGGTAAGTACAGGAGTTTAATGTTATGTGCCGGGGGCAGGTAACACAGTTAGCGGCTAAGCTAGTTAGTGACAGGTCCATTTGTAGTGCACTGTAGAACGTTGTTTTATCAATTTAAAACGCAAACTGTTAGTTCTTTTGCTAGCGGTGTTATTGTGTGTATTCACTTTCTGTCCCTCTCAGTTTCTAGTAAAGATCAGGACACGGGTGAAATCGTTGTCAGGGCACTGTGCTAAAGGTCCATGAGGAAAGCTCACAGTTTGAGTGTATGGTGAAGCTAGGAATGATAAGCCAATAGTTACTTCCTTAACCCGGCGTTCCTAATGTTCTTGGGGAGCTAGCTAAGGTAATTTATGTTTAATGTAACTCTCAAATCAAGTGAAAACAGTTATGTTTGGCATGTAAGTTTACCTAGCTAGTCCCCACTGGGTTAAAAAAATGAGTTCTTATTCAAGTTCTTAGGTTTTCCTCAACTTAGTCATTCATTTAAGATGCAATCTTGTTTTACTTATTAGACTTATTAAACTTATTAGACTATCATGTTTCTAAAGAAAGGCAATGATCAAATGCAGTTGGTTCATTATACAACATATTCTAATCCAACATTTAGAAATACACAGGCTACTTATATTTAAAAAACAAGATTGTGTCCTAAAAGAATGGTTAAACACTGACCTAGTGTCAGCTGAGGAAGACGTATTCATTCAGAGAATTTACAGGGACAGTGATGTTATGGATGTTATCAGAGAGAAAGTAGACAGGTTTTATTTCTACGTCTACGTGCAGAAATGTCTGCATCGGGTTTAGGTAAATGTTTTTTTATGCTGTGTTATTTTTAATTGATTGTGATTTGTGTGTTATGTTAATTGTTATGCATTTTAACTCTTAATGGCAGATGTTTTTCATGAATTCCACTGCCTTCAAAAACAAGCAAACACAATAAAAGTCTTTTGCTGCCCCAAGAAAAAGACCAGCTCTTTATTTACCATTGTACTCGAGAGAAGACAGACATCTGTAGCAGATGAGAGATAAGAGAGATTATAAGAGCTAACACTTTTAAATAAGCTGTAGAAACAACTGTAACTAAGTTATTAAATGAGCATACATGTGATTATTTTTTGCACATTTTAAGTTCTCAGAAAAACATTCAAAGGCCATTTACAAAATTATTAAATTCAGGTTGACATATCAGTCTGTAATTGTCTAAAGATTTACACTTTATATACAATAATTATTTACCACCGGATAAGTATGTTGAACACAAACACATTCTGTCTATTGATTTTCATATGAAGAAGTTGATATGGGAACTATATCAAACTTCCAATCTCCATTTCTCGACCAGAGGTCCATTTTGGTAATTTGAGAGGAGACAAGCGACCGTGAAGAGCTGGTTGATGCTTCCTGCAATGGAGAGAGGAAGCGTGGTGTCGAAGAGTTTATTCTCTTTAACTCTTCTGATCATCCTCTCAACATGCACCCTCAAACGGGCAATGGACTATGTCTTCAGGACATCCACCTCTTACATTTGAGCCCTCTTGGAGAGGAAGGCAGGACTATGAACAGTTCCAGGTACAAGGTCATCCATAAGAATCCCTTATCAACCATGATGGCCATGTCAGGCGTTAAGAGAGATGTTATCCCTGACTGACGAAACACCTCCTTGTCACTCATGGAACCCTGAAAGAGTGCTGACACAAAAGTCAGGGCTCCATGAGGGGACATACCCACCATGGCCTTAAAGGTGCAGTGGGACTTGTAGGTAGAGAAAACTTCGCTCTGAAGGAGCACTGATGAAGGTGTTTGACACCGTAGCTCTCTATAGTCGATTATCACTTGCGTGTCGCTGTAGCTGCTACTGAAGTCTCGTGGAAGACAGGCCTTCAGAGCTGCGGGAGACATCCATATGCAGATTGAGCCCAGCAAGATGTAGAGGAAGTTAGCCCAGGTCACGATGATGCGGCTGACAGTTGCTCGGTGGATGTTAAATCTATGACCCAACTCCCTCTGAGTACAGCCAGTGGATAGGTAGATCAGGAAGAGGAAAAGCTCATCTATCGGCAGCAGTTTCTGAGTGGAGATATGTTTACTGAATGTTAGTTTAAAAGTCTCTTTTTCATGCTTACTTATCTGTGAGGTGTAGAGATTGGTGGGTAGGAGAGGAGGCTACTTACAGTTGATCAGGTTAAAGGGCTTTCAGTTGCTGTGCTAGTGGTGTAGCTTTTCTTTGCACTGGTGACCCTTACTATTTTGGCTGTTGCTGCCTCGATCAGGTTCTAAAATGCCGTCAGATGCTCATATGAGGGGAACCTAAAATGCAGAAATACAAATGTTTTAAATGTATTTATTAAAAATGTACAGTGCACATTCATTAACGTCAATGTAAATATTCCAGATTTAGCCAGAAAGCTATTTTTCATCTGTTGTTACTGGTCAATACAAGTCAATATAAAATAGACAACATAATAAAAACAATAAAATAGATAGTACATTACACCACAATATGAAAAAACAAGCATTATGTTACAGTATACAGGTCATGAACCGGTTACTAATGTGAATCATACTGTAATCTGTGCAAGATGCTATTGTTAAAATCTCTATTTATACAAGTGCAAGAATAGGATTAAGAAGTCAGAGTGCAAGTAATTAACGTTACTTAACGCTGTCAGTTAGGAGAAGATATTGATCTTACAACTATCTTACCTGGTGTAAAATCTGATGTCTTCTGGCGAGTCCAAAGGTGTTATGAAGGTGATATGTGTGGAGCTGCTCTGTCAGCGCATCGATTTCTCTCAACAAATCTTCATACTGCTCCCGGTCCACACATACAGTAGGGCTGGACCTAGTAGTCATGGTCCATGACCATCAGCACTGTGACGGGTTGATCAATGTCCTCCTCAGGCTCTACCAGGTCATTTCGGGACTTTTTCGTGAAGTTATTCCATTGGAATAATGAAGGCCTGCTGCTAAAACCCGTCTACCCTTAACAGTAGTCCGGATTTTATTCTCAAGAAAGTGCATGGTGTGGGGGGTAAACGAAAATCCCGCTCTCCTTATTTTGTGCAGCCACCGCGAACGAAGGCTGGCGTCTTTCGGGAAATGGTGGAAGCTCAAATGGCTGTTATACAGACCTGAAGCCGAGCAAAGTGGCACACAGCAGTGCTCCTTCGACCCACTCACAGTTCTTTGCAACTTAAATAAGTCACGCACACTGTACTTCTTTTTCTGTATAACGGGAGAACTCATGGTCCTGTTATTTTTACAGTAGCGGATGAAAACAGGAAGTAAACCGGAAACTAGAATGCCGACTTCTATACAAAGCGGACGTTCGTCACTACACTGGCGCACAGAGCCTATTACCAGCAGCACAACTACAGTTTCCAAAATGATCATACAGTCAAGTCAACAACTCTCCGAAACAGTTTCATTCAAAACTGAGCATTATCATTGTTATGGAGGATTTATGATAGGAATGTTGTATTACTGCATTACTTTTTAGCTAGATGCAACTATTGAACTGGTAACTTCCTCTTAGAGACTAAATATATTTCTCACATGTTTATCACATGTTTGTGACAAGTGTTTGGCCATTATTTTGTAAACTAATAAAAAGTTGGTGTTCATATATTAGGTGCCCATTAAGGACTATAGAGAGTGCTGCTGAAGGGATTTAATCATGCCCATAATCACCTGACTTGTGAAAGCAGCTCTTGTATTGGTGAGTAAGTGAAATGATAAAATATAGTATTTTTAAAAATCAGCAATTGATGATGTTCTTGTTGACTGGACCAATGGAAATTCTTTGTGTTTTATCTGTTCCTGCAGGATTAAGTATTGAGTGACACTACAGCTCTATCCAAGGTATGTTTTGAATTTGCACATCTCTGCATAAGAGTTATATTTATTTTTAATTATTCAAGATTATGTACACTTGATGCATTTTATACTGCATAGATTTGAAAGACGTGAGTTAAGGTATTTAAAGGAACGGACTTCATTTGAACTTACTAGGATGCTTCCTTATTAAACAAAAAATCCCTTTGTGGTAACAACATTAATCTAGATACATTTATGTGTTTGTATTTGAATGTCTGCAGGTGTTTTCTGAGTTGCATCGTCATCATGACTTATGTTGAACCTATGGAGCCAATTCAACTGTGAGCTTGACACCACAGCTGATTGTCCTGTCCAGGTGGAGGGCCTCACAGAAGGGCAAGACAGCAGAGGCACTGCGGAGATCCTGGGATTTATGACCTCCAGGTGAGTGTAAGATTAATTTTGCCATAGCCACAATGTAGATCACATAATGTGTGGTCATTACAGATTAGGACATCTCTGCAATAAAGCTATTCTGAATTTGTGATGATCATGATGACATCTACTTCCAATGGTCATTCCACATTTGCACAGTTGTGTCATTTTTTTTACTTTGTTTTCCAGTCACTTTAAAAGTTGTTTCAAGCCTATTTTAAATGGCTATTATTAGGCTGCCCTGAACACATAATACAAAACAGAGAATTTATTTTTTACTTGTCCAAGAGACCAATGCCAGGATTGCGATGATTGATCCCTGTGGGGTCTGCTGATAGGTGCAGAGGAACAGACAGAGAGGTGGTGTGAGCTATTGTGTGTGTGCAGGGTTGAGGGTTGAAGTGTGGGTGCTTGTGGGAATATCAAAATCACCAAATCTAAAACCAAAAACCTACCCAGTGAGTAATAGGGGTGGGATAATTAATCGATTCTTAGATGCATCGCAATGCTGATGTGGAGGATTTTAAATTGATTAAATGTCTAAAAATCGATTATTAAAAGTTAATTCAATGTTGATGGGACATAAAAGGTGGATTTTGCTAAAAGGGCCGTGCCCGGACTGTCAGCGGAGCGCACACAACAGAGAGTCCCCCTGTATTTGACACACCACGGCTGCAGAATGAATAACCACTAGGGGTGGGAGAAATCATCGATTCTTAGATGCATTGCGATGCGGACGTGGAAGATTATTAATCGATGCACAAATGTCTAAAAATCGATTATTTAATGTTAATTGATAACGTAATGTTGACGGAACGCAAAAGGCGGAACTCGCGGAAGAGCAGCGTCCAGACCGTCCGAGGAGCGCACACAACAGAGAGACCAGTGTCCCCCTGTATTCGTCACCGCTGTGGAATGAATAGCCACCCCAAAATGTCACACAATCATTAATATCAAAGCGCAAGTAATTATTTTAACTCGCACACTGCGAGCATGGTGACGCTCTGCAGCTGTGTGTGTGAGGCCGAGCGAGTGAGAGAGAGCGAGCGGCGGAACATGACGGTGAAAGTTAGCGGTGAAATATATCAGCAGTAAGTTTCAGTTTGGTAGTAAACGTGCAGCGTAGGTCGCTGTGTGACCGTTAATAAAAGTCTGTAGTTTCCCCAACGGCTGGAAAAGTGAAGGCTGTTAGCGCTAGCTAACATCTCCCCGTACAAGGGCTCACTCTGTCCTCCACACCAGACTCCGCAGCCTTCAGAGTCACAGCCCCCCCTCTGGAACTCATCCCCACAGAAACGCTCCCTGTCTGGACCATGGTCTGGACACTTTCAAAGATCTACTAAAACCCAGCTCTTTACCCAGGCATTCAATCCTAAATGACTTTTTGTTGTTCTGTCACTGTAACAATGTAAAAAGCGTCCTTGGGTCCCGTTAAAAGTTGCTAAAAAGATTTATTTATTAATGCAACATTAGCTAAATTAGTAATGAAGTAATATTATTATCAGGTGTATGTCATTACTAACTAACCTACTAGTCAAGGGTTGAAAACATCAGGTACAAGCTGAGACTAAACTGGTTTGCAGCTCTGTCCTGTACACATACTGTACATGCTGAAAATTATATTTCAGTTTTCATAAGTCTGACAACTGGTTGTTAATGAAAAGGACCATGAAGCTGAGGTTAATAAGTAGACTAGGGATGTAAACTAGTCCTTTTAAGCTAATTAGCAATTTTCTTTTGGATTTTAATGTGCAAATGAAATGCTTAGTAATTATCCAGGGATCCTGTATAGAAAAAATATGATGCATCAAGATGCATCGATAATCGTTTTATAATCGAATCGCAGCCCTCTGAATCGTAATCGAATCGAATCGTGAGGTGCCCAGAGATTCCCACCCCTAATAACCACCCTACTAAAATGTCACACAATCATTAATATCAATCAGTGTACGAGTTAAAATCATCAAGTGATGATTTTAACTCGTACACTGTGAGCATGGTGACACTCGACGCTCTACAGCTCTCTGCGTTTGTCTATTTGTCGGTTTTCAGAGGAGTCTGAATGTTAAAGAAATGGACTATTGAGCTGAGGTTAATAAAGTAAATTAGGGATACAAACTAGTCCTTTTAAGCTAATTAGGAGATGTTTCTTTTGGATTTAAATGTGCAAATTAAATGCTTAGTAGTCATCCAGGGAAAACTTATGTCAAGATGCATCGATAATCGTTTTATAATCAAATCGTGAGGTGCCCAGAGATTCCTGCCCCTAGTGAATAACTAGAATACTGGGGTCCAGCCCTACTGGCCTCCAAATCTTTTATCATGTTGTAAATCTTGTCTTATAGGTAGTTGCAGCTGGATGGATTTATTATTGTTATTGCTGTTGTTGCTAATAATAGTATTATTATTCTTTTAGAATTACATTGGTATAACTGTTACACTATAACAACATTTGTATAATGATAATTATTTTGATTATCAATCTAGAAACAACACGATGTACATGAGACGCATTCTGGCCCTTCGTGCCCTCCCAGTGGACCTGCGAGAGGGTGACTGATTTCTTCAAGACCCACAATGTAAGTCCTCCATATACTCACACACAATGTCAATATCATTGAAATGTGCTATGGCAAACCAACTTTAATGCCTCTTCCAGGATTTGAATGACTGACAGACTTCACTTCGTAAAAAACTTGGTAGCCTATTACATTACAAATCGCTGTGGATATTTTACAAGTAAGACCAGGTAAAGCAGCAGTGAACATGCAGGGTGCAGATGTTGGTTTTGGTTATTTTGAAAGGCTTTGTCATTAACAAGCTGGCACACACCTCACCTGCTGCAGTGATAATAGATCATGAGTGGAAAAATACGGAAAAAAGGCGAGTTCTGTGTCATTTAGGCAACTTTATCAAACATACTGCTGATGGAGAAAGTGGAGTAGACGGGGGAGAGAGACAGAGAGAGGCGGGACAAGCCGGTGTGTTTGCAGTGAGAGACCAGAGGTGCAGGTGTGTGAATGTGGGGAGAAGTCCAACGTAGGTGCAAAGTGGGTATATTTAAAACTTATAATAATATTTGTGGGGATTAAAAACTGCTTTCACAGTACCCTGTGAAAGCATGTAATGTGAAAAATTAAGACTAAGATTACAATCTCGATGCCAGCTCAACATCGTGATGTCTGTCAGTCATCGTCTCAATCCAACCCTAATTCATAGATTTTTTTTTTCTTCTAGTCTATCTCAATAAAATGCTAAAATGTGATTTGTACAATAAAAAAGTTATTGGTGCTTTCAGTTTGTGGGGACACCGATGAAGCAGTGCATGACTTGCAACCTGTCTTTTAAAATTATCCTCATAATTGGATTGTTTGTATTTTGCAGCGCAAAGATGAACCAGATATTTCTGACACGCTTGTGGCTCTCCTCACTGTGGTCACTGACGACGCCACGCTGCGGTCCACTTCAACCCTGAGAGCGTTTCTGTTGTGGTCAAAGTGGAAATTGTGAGTGACTATCCAAAGAAACTAATTTACACATTCACCTTTTGTTCAGAAAATAATATGTTACTTGACTTGTAATAATGGAGTTGTATTTTTGAGAATTACTGAGCATTCGGGTTTACAGCAGGTTAAAAGATGGCCCGAAGTGCGTCTTTGCAATTGCTAATTTCTTTTTGTATGTTTTTTATTTTTAATTAGACATTTTTCTTTCTTTCAAATGTTGATTATGTTTCAATCTGTCCTAAAAAGACGTGGGAAATAGGCAAAAATATTGACTTGTACTTTTAATTTGACGGGGGTTTTTTTGTTTTTTTTTAAATTAGTAGTACTCAGCGTAATTAAGGCAATCGTTTGCCACGCATATTTTAAGTTCTGGGGTAAATTATTTGTGTATGAGGAAATGTTTTTGAGTTAGTAGTAATTGAAAATATTGAACAAGAAACTAATAAATATTGAGTTCATTGAACATGACACACTTTTTCATACTTAAAATGATTATTTTCTGTCCAATAAATATTTTAGAGTTGCATTAACTATAAATATTTTAGTTTATCTAACAGTAATCAAAAAGTATATGTAACCAAACTCCAAATATTTAAGTTCTGGAAACATCTGACTTTTGAGTTTATGAACTCAAAAAAATTGTGGCATAATTGCCGTACTTTTTTTGAGTACTGCTTACTTATTCGAGTTTACAGTGTACCCAATGAAGTAATAGTCGAATGTTCAGGTCTAAAACTTACTGAACTGGCTTTCCATTTTTTATTGCCATGTTTAAGGTAATGGTTGTCTTCTATTTCTCGCCAATTGTTTTAATCACTGTGTTTGTATAAATTTGACTGTCTTTTAGGTATCTGCAGTTGAATGGATTTGTTATTGTTGAAGGTGCACTTAGCTCATATCAGCCGATAAATTAGTCAGGCTCCACTCATAATTGCGTTGTTTGTATTTTGCAGTGCGAAGATTAACCAGTCATTGCTGACACTCCTCACTGTGGTCACTGACAACACTCCTGGTGAAGTCTGCTTCAATCCTGAGAGAGTTTCTTCGAAGGTGAAATAGTTGTGAATGTTCTCCCCAGGTTGACAGATACACTTGTAAATGTTGTTTGGGTCGATCTATGATCCATATAAACTTATTTACATGTTCAGATTTGTTCAGAAAGTAATGTCTTGATGATAGTAAAACCACTAAAACAATGCCTACTGAATCTGAAAAATTCCTTGTTGAAAGACGTTTTAGTTGTTTGAGCTTACCAAGGTATGCTTTACCTGAAAAATAGATTAAGATTTCTTAAGTCTGACGGAAACAAGTTTCACTGTTACATATTTTGTTTATTTAATAAAACAAACTTGAATTTGTAATATTGTAGTTGTATTCATATTTTTAAGAATTACTGAAAATGGGCATTTTGTAAATATTAAGTGCATTACCACAGAATGTATTAGATAGTGCTATAGGGCATGTCTATACCACAGGTTCTATGGTATTGCACCACAGAAAACATGGTATAGTACCACAGAATGTATGGTAAAGTTCCACAGAACGTATGGTAAAGTACAACAGAGTGTATGGTAAAGTACCACAGAAGTATCACAGAGTCTAAGGTAAAGTATCACAGAGTGTATGGTAAAGTACCACAGAAGTATCACAGAGTGTATGGTAAAGTACCACAGAGTGTATGGTAAAGTACCACAAAAGTATCACAGAGTGTATGGTAAAGTACCACAGAGTGTATGGTAAAGTACCACAGAACGTATGTTAAAGTATCGCAGAGCCTGAGGTACAATCCTGTAGTAAACGTCCCAAAATACCATACAAACCTCTCGAGTACCACAGAAAGTTACTACAGGAACGTGTGGTACAGTACCACAGGAACATGAGGTACAAATACCACTGAAATTGGATGGTATTTTACCATAGGAAATTTTTGTAAGGGCATACTCCTGTTTACTGTTTATTATGCAGGCACAAACCTCAAGCCTTACCTCTAATCCAGTACTATGAATCAGCGTCTTCAATTATTCACACACAAAAACACATCCAGTAAATATGCTACTTCACTGTTAAAGGCAGCCCTCTTTCACTTAAAACTTACAGCCACAACCGCTTCAGCTCCTCCTGCTTCTCTCCCTCCAGCTGTTGCACTAGTTTAGTTTCACAGTCCCGCTGCCAGTGACAACGGAGCGCAGAAGCGATGCTAATATGTAATAACAGTGCTCTGTGCTTTTCTCACGCACATGGTTGCCTGTGGTTCCAGTCAGAAAAAAACAACAAATACATTTTCTACGGGTAAAGCAAAAAATATTAGCCTACCTGTGGATGGTGAATGGGTGAGCCACTCTCTGTTAACTTTTCCCCGGGACTTGACAACACAGCAGATCATTAGTGAGGGAGCCCACCATACCGCCCAAACCATATCACAGGCTGAGGCTGGATATTTCCACTATCGGCGCGAACATCTTCGTTGATTGCCCAGCACAACACCGGGTCAGACAGCTAATAAATCCGTGCACTGCTGCTGCTACAGCTAGCCTCAGGTTGTGCTGCGCTCACAGACCAGGGCTGGACTGGGACAATAAAACGGCCCTGGCATTTTTGCTCAGACCGGCCCACCACAATCGGTCGGACACAACCAACCAGTACAAACCATCCTTGCGGTCCCTGTAGAAATGCATATCTACTGTTCCATTCCCAAAAAACCCTACAAAGCTGAGATCTAAGTGCCATTCAAGCAGCCGTGTGCTGAATGTTGCTCATCAATGTCACTTGTCGTGAACCGACCAATCACAGCCTGGATGGGGCGGGACATTTAAAAATATTGACAGATAGTTGTCATTTCCCACAGTCCGCTCGATTCAGTGCTGGGTTATCTGATGACCAACGTTAAGGGCGGGTTGTTACGTGCTTTCGACACAGACGGTTGACCAATAATATAATTCCGTTTAGATTTTTAAAAAAATATTAAAGTGCTCCCAGGTCAAAAAGAAGTGCTCTTAAAGGTACTGAAAATATACTTGAAATTCACATAGTATGCATATAGTACATTCATACCTATAACATGCTTACAACAAGTATATTGCGCTTTAACATACTTCTCAAAAGTATACATTGAATAAATTGGTAATAAATATATACTTAATTAAACTTTTAATAAATATGCTTAAATAAAAGTATATTTTTTACAACATTTTAGTCTATTTATTAAAAACATATTTATTTAAATCTTAGTAAATACTGTTTAGGCGTACTTTGTGGAACTACATTGTTAAACAATTGCACTTTTAGTGGGTTAAAAATATATTTATGCCAAACATGCTTCATTGTGTAGGCTACTAATTTTTTAAATTTTTTAAATTTTATTATTTTATGTAATTGCCACATGTTTCAGCCTGATTTCCAGAAGTATGATTTCTAAAACATATTTTTTTAAAATTAAAATATATTATACGAAAGTTAAGGTGTGTACTGTCCTTGAGAGAGGGAAGCTATTTTTGGCCAGAAATAATTTTGTTTCTCAGGGTTCCTTTGATTTACTTTACCGACTCGAAGTTGGCGAAGGTGGACACCACAGACATAATAAGAAAAGAACACAGAAGAGTAGAATATCCGGTCAGCTCCCTGCAGAAGTTAAATGTGAAAAGAGCTAAAGAGGTGTGCCTGGCAAGTAGAAGCAGGAGACGACAGACGCAGAAACTGCCACCAAAAATCGTCTTTCTTGGTAACTAAAGTTTATTATTGTTAGCAAGACAACACAATTGTGTAAGTTAACTAAAGCTGAGCTCACTCTGGGTTTGGAAATATTTTCCTTGGTGGATAGCTCTAGTGTGCATTAGCTAATGCTAGCACGTGGATTAATATATTTGTTAGCTAATGTTAGTTAGCATTTTAATAGCTTCATAATCGAGACAGCAACTTTCATCTGCCTTAAACAGTGTTGGGAGTAACGCGTTACAAAAGAAACGCAAATAACATTATAGTTATGTATTGGTTTTGCTTTAAATCAGTTTTTAATGTTACTAAAAATCTCAGTAACCTCTTGCTGGAATTTTATGCATGAGATTTTAATAAGGCAGGCATGTGCATGTGTGTGTAACGTTTATGAGCCCTCAATTTTGCTTTTGCACTGTTAAAATGACCAGTGACATCTTTATCAGAGTAATAAATGCAACTAATATGTTGCTGTTTGTGTGTTAAAGGTTCACATTTTTATAGTCTACCTTATACTCACATGTCCATGTTTACAGTAAGTTATTGATCACTGTCATCATTATTCCTGTCCATATAGTCTGTAAAGACATCACCTAAGTTGTCATTTTTGTATAAATTCATTCTAAAGTTTAGCTGAAGCTACTATGAATCATCAGCTAAGTATCTGTGTTAGACTATTCAGTAGTGGACATCTTCTAAAGGTACACTTTTTTAGAGATTTCTCATCACTGCAACCATGGAGGGGGAATTATTACAGTGACCAATAACTCAGTTAAAGTGTACACGGGTATGTGCGAATTGTTGTAAGACACACTTGAAATAATGTTTTTATACACTGCAATGCCTGATCACACGTTATAATAGCATGTGATGTTATGTAAAATACTGTTTAACTTTATGTCCATTTGTATGGTCATAGATCCTGTATTCAACTTTTAAAAGTTGAACCTACTCTTTGCCAACTTTAACCAACTTAATGCGAAACCCAGAGTTGGAATTTCCCGCCTTAGCTCAAGACAATTAAATAAAGAATAATAATAAAGATTTGCTATGAGAATAGAATTACAGTTTTTTTAATGACACGAAAATGAAGAACTAAACTAGGTGGAAGTACTGGTCTAACTGAATATTTATTATATCTCATTTGCAACTGCATTTCTTTTCTTTTAGAGCTTCCTGGGATCATTGCCTCACTCTGATGGCTCAGAGGCCACAAAAATCTCAAAGGACCAACTGGACCCTCACAAGCTCAATGTGCTCATAGGTATGTCTGGCTCCTGCACACCATCACTGTTCTTGCTCTCAATACATGTCAACGGGGTCAGACTAAATAAATATTCTTGTGAAAAAATAATTTTATTTAAAATATTGTTAAACATTAAGTAATTGGCTACTTTTTTACTTCACAAATTGACTGCTGTGCTAATGTGAAATGACAACGTAGAAAGAACAGTTGTTTAGCAAGTCTATATGTTTGGTTATTTGTTGTACCTGTTTAATAACATTTTATCATATAAAGCTCCTTGGCTGAATGCTCAGTAGTGTGTATGTAACCGTGTTGTAATGGAATAATTGAGCATTTACTGAGAGGGGTCCCTTGTGGAAAACCATTTCACCTCAGTGTTTCCCACAAATAGGCTTTACTTGGGCGGGCTGCCCAGGTAGATTAACAGCTGCCCAAGTAAATTTGGCGACACATTTTAATTGCAGCACTGCACAGCGCATATTCACTCCCCTCACTCGGTCGCTCCCTCTCTCTCTCCTGCATGCAAACAACCCATCTGTGAATTGAATGGTTGGTATCATGAACACCACTGCACACTTTTAAAAAGTTATTAGCGAGCATGTAAGGAGCCTAGCCAATAAGGATAACTATGTTAACTTTAGAATGGCCCTACAGCTGTTGAAGATAGCACGCTATTCATAACTGGTAGTCAATAGGTGCATTCGAGATGACTGCGGCTGACTTTCGCCGATTTGATAGGCTAGTCTAACGTGAGATGCAGGCGACTGCAGGGGCGGGGTATAAAAACAGCGCCATCAGACACAATCTACCTCTGAAAGACTTGCATGAGCTTACTGTGAGCTTAGAACAATGATCAGGCAAAAGGTGGTTGCAACTTTGTGCAGGCAGAGAAAAATTAGAGAGAATTAGATGCATCTCACGTGCCCTTTTATGCTGAGAAATGCTGGTTATTAATTAATTAGAGGTAATATTGCTTTGATATAGACCAAATATTTCCTGTTCCCTTCTACAGATGCTGTGTGATAAAGCAGTTTCCAAATACCATAGTGTCTGCAGTCACAGAAATTCAACAAGTGCGACTCAAAGATACCGACCATCTGTACCCTTTGACCAGGGGGGGTCAAAGGGTACAGATGACCCAGTCCCAAGGCCTAGGGGGGGCCCATGCAAAGGTCTAGGGTTAACCCTCAAATGGGATCAAGTTAGACGCTTTACTTACTGTCTTTTATAAATAACAAAACTTTTTAGATGTATTTACATGATAAATAAATATATCATTAAAACATATTTCAAACTTCAAACTCTGATAACCCGCCCCCGATGTTATTGGGAAAATGGTACGGTCGAAACATTTGACAGTTCAGATGTGTAGGACCAGCAAATGTACTGTAAAGCGAGTCTGTTTAAGCGAACACTGCTGCCTGTCAGGGGCCCACTAAAGAGCAGCCAAAACAAACAGAGAAGAATAAAATCATAGGGAGGCAATGGCCAAATCTCTGGCCAAAAAATGTATTCAGAAGCTCCATGTATGTCTGACAGGTGAAGGTGAGGAGCTAACAGGCAGACTAGCAAAACTTTAGCTTGCTTAACCTTAAGGCTAAATAATGTAACACCAGAGCTGCAACTCTCAGGCGTTGAGCGTGGAACACACGCAGTTGACAGTGTTCACATTCTCTCATGCAACACATTGATTTTCTCACGCAGTGAAAAACGTGTTAAATGTTGGAGTCGGGGCTAGTGAACTCCACCAGCTGATGCGATGCGATCTCGCACTGTGAGTCGCAGTAAATAACATCTAAAATCTAAGGCGCAGACTTGCTCTGTTTGGGACTGTGAGCTGCACTTTATCTGAGGTACTGAAGTGAACATTTGTGTGGATTCGTGGTGAGATTTCTGTCTGATCAAAAGTGTAGTTTAGTAAGTTTAGTTTATCCACCTCCTCCTCTCATCCAGTAGTTCGGTCCCAAACAGTTCTGCGCCTGCAGACAGTCTGCAGGGGCAAAATCAGCAGAGCAACATCGCAGGCTTATGTACAGCACAGTATAGGGCAGGTAGACAGTTTAAAAATAGGTTATGAATTTGAATGAATATGAATTTTTTTCTGGACCTGACAGAGAACACAGAGAATACAAATATATTAATATTTGTATACACATTTAATGTGTATTCAAATATTAATATATTCATTTGTTAAATTCTGTGTGCGCAGCATGAAGGGACTACAAACTTTTGTTTCATTATACAGCAACATTGTGTTGTGATAAACGACCTTGTAAAAGTTAAACTACAGGAGAAAAGATATCTATATCTAAAAGCAACACATAGTGCCCGAGAGCTTTACTGCATTGTATTCTATTATATTTGGAATCGTCACCTGCCACCTGAATTTTGTGTTTCCCTTTATATGAATTAAGATTAGTAACACCCACAAGTTCCCCTGTAACAGCCTCAAGAAAAGTGACCTACAGTAAACACTAGTCAGCAGCACATCACAGGTCATAGGATACAGCTGCAAATATGGTTATAATACATTTGGTAAACCTCTGTTTATCATCAATTCAGCTGACACAGCCATATATTCGTATAGTATTTCAGTTTAGTACATCATTTGACCAATACTTGTAATTAATAATGTAGTCCTCAAGATTGAATTTGATAAATGAAGTATGTGTAATTGTTCAGTCATAATTAAATTGTATGATTTAATGCTTTGCATTTATTTCTTCAATGTTTGTTTTAAGTTAAAGTAGGAACATAATGTTAGTCTATAATGACCTTTTGTGCTTTATAATCATACTGAGTAATTGAATATGTAAGCATGGCCTGGATGAGTCTATAACACTGAATTTGGAAAAGGTTGTTAGGGACTCCATATGTGTCATTATAAGGCTAATGGCCAAGAGCTTCTTTGGAATTGCCTGTGTTTGTATTAGAACTAAGGGTGGGTTGGTCGAACTGGTGCTGGATTGGGTGTCGATGAGGGGCCCAGTTTGGAAAATGTTGTCCCCATGTCCAAAATTCCTAACGGTGGGCCTGCCACCACTCCAAGGATAAGGATCGTGACATTTTTCAGTTTCAGTTTGGTTCCACCGTTTGTGCAGTATGCTTGTGACAGAGTAACTTTACTACAGTTGAGTCAGCGCTTGGACTGCCATACCAACGAGCCTGGCTCTTTGCCGTTGCTGTCAAAGTTGCATGTTTGGTAGCCTGTAGACCTGTGTTTGAATCTGGGTTGGATGACTGCTCTCGCCTTTGGTCTCTACTGGATTACCGTGTAGCTAAATGACATGCAGTTAATGAAATGTTATGCTGAGGGGCAGAAAAACGGCAGTTTTACCATTAGTGAGTATAATGCTGTGACAGATCTACACCTACCCTGTGGGCTGTCTAACTCTTAGTTTTAATCTAGAGTCAAGTTGTAAATTCTCTCTGTGGTGCAACTGTTTTTATTTCAGTAATGCATATATCACATTAGTATTAATTTCCACTAGGCTAATAACTAAGCTACGTTTGAACACACAGCTGGTGTAACAGGCTGCTCAGCTGTAAGTTACTGAAGTTTCTAACCATTTCACAAAGAGGACCACTAATGTAACAAACCAGGATTCACTTCAGGACTGAAGCACAGAAATGAGTTGAAGCTTCAAACTTGGAACATGTAAGTTGTGGACTTTATACATAGTTTACTGTTATACAGTATGTTAACTGGGTGAACTTGCCACTAGCCTGCTGCGGGGCTAATGTGGCTAGCGTCTGTTCCACACACTGAGCAGTGTTAGTGGAGTAATGCCATTTCATACTGAGAGACAGGCAAGAGGACTTTTGCGAACGTTGGCCTTGTATGACAATAAATAAACGCAGTAGCAGGTAGCTTTAGTGGGACTCTACTGCAAAGCTAACGTTAGCTCTGCGGCTAACGTGGCTAACTTTAGCATTAACCCTGAAGCCCATCAAAACAGCACAGTAATCAGTGGCATGTGGTGAGTTACTTTTTGTGTAACTACTGTAACGCTAACGTTATCTCTGCTTATTAAAGGTTCTATATGTAGTTTTACTACTAAAATGAATCCTTTTTTTATTGCCTGTTTGTGAAAGGGTTGTAATCTGACATTACAATGGTCCACCTGCCGGGTTTGGCTATTAACTCTGAAGGCAGGTATTCCTATTCCCATTCGAAGGCTCCGGGTCGGATTTTCCACGAAATCCAGTGACTGACACCTGCATGTGCGCTCCCGAGACGACATTGCAACTTGACATGGAGTCTCCTTACACTAAGAAAGACCTGCTCCCAGCACAACACAGACTCCACATAAGGATAAAAAACAAAATAGTTTTATCTGCTGAATCGGATAGACTGTGGACGAAAACACGGAACAACATCGGCAGGGCTTTTGAATCATAGAGAAACCTTTGCTTTGTTTTGGGTATAAAAACAGACCAGGATTTGGCTTTCCTCCTATTGGATAGATAAGCTAACATTACTACAAAGGATGTAAAATATATTTTGATTTTGTGTTGCAGTAGGCTCAAGTTAGATAGCGTTAGCTCGCCGGCTAACGCCGAGCAGTTGCTAATGTTGTCCGGTGCAAAGTCATATAGCTTTCACATTAACGTTACTTCACCTTCCAATGTGACCCATGTTACTTTCCTCTGTACCACAATGTCAAAGTGTCAAAGCCTGCGAGAAATTATGTAACGGTTAAAAGCTAATGTGGAGCGATTTGTTTACTATCCCATAGTGATGCAGCCACGAGCAGCTAGCTAACGCTACAGTAGCTCGCCGCTGTTTGCTTCGTAACGTTCAATTAAGATTTATTGCCTTTTACTGCTTCTCCACCTCTCAGTCGCTGTAACTAACATGACCCACATAATATACAACCCAAAGGAAAACTACCCGTTTCGTTATCATCCAGTACGTGTAGCTGTGCTGACATTGCTGAGCCTCACAGATTCACAGATAGTAAAGATAGTTACTGAAAGCAGCAGGCGAGCTAACGATGTAGCACGTCGGCTAAATGCAGTAAATGTACCGTGATCATGTAACGAGCGTGGATTAGTTCAACCTGCAGCTGATAAAACTATAACTGTTACGTTGTGGGAATTTAACTGAGTTAACTGAGTCTGTCTATAGCCGCTCTCACTCTGCCTTTTCTCGGGAGTACTGTGTCGATATGCCGGTGTCTTGCTGCGCTGAATGAAGTAACGTTACGGCGCCGGTGTTGATCCGCCTCTGAGACGGGAACCTGGAAGTAACCGAGCCTGAACATGTCTGAGTGAAAAGCCACAGCCTGCATGCTGTTGTTCCTGCGTTTATTGCAGGATTTCTGTATGAAAGCGGTTGTGTTCAGATTCTGCTCGCTCATGAGTTCAAGCGAGCACGCCTGGTTGCAATCTTAAAATCACACCGCTAGTGGCCGCTGGAAACTACATAATGCCCCTTTAAGCTGTACATGGATCTGTTGTTGTGATATGCAAATGGACCTGATAGACCCTGTGCTACACATGTGAAAAACAAATGTTCACTTTCAACTTCAAGCTGCAAACTTGCTCATACCCCAAAGCTTTAACGTTAGAGAATCTTTGGGCAGTGAATTTAAAGTCAGCCAGAGACCAAAACATTATTCTTCAGATTTAATTATGACATTAACTTGCTGCTATACTAGTATCGGTGACAATGCTGCAGCTCTGTTATTGGTCCATTGTAATAAATATAGGAAAACTCCTCTTCTGCTGCATTCGTGCAGCCTGGCAATTCAGTACAAACAACAGAGCCTCACTTACTTATAAATGAGCTTTTGGTATGTCACAACTCCATTTACAGCTAAAGCCAGTGTAATTCATTTTTCCTCTTGATAAAATTATACAATTGTTTTGCACTTTTTGTAGCCATTGCTACAAGAGGAACCAGCTTCTTAGCTCTGCTAGGGTGTTATAAATTAGCTAACTGCTAATTTATAAAATATCTATTTATATCTATTAGACACTTAACCCCCTCATTCCTCCAGAGGCTGACATGTAAGTCGCTTTGCTCAATGAATAATTGTTAATGTAAAATGTAAATGTGGTTGAGTGAATGAGTGAACATCGCGGTGAAAGTTAGCAGAGAAAAATATTAGCACTGAGTTTCAGCCTGAAACTGTGTGTCCGTTAATAAAAGTCTGTAGTTTCCCCATCTGCACCTTTCCAGCATGTTTTATGGCCATTTATAACGTTCAGCTGTTAGTACTAACATTAGGTAGGTAGCTTTTATTGTCACAGTACATTAAGTTGTAGAGTGAAATTGAGTTTTGTAACTTCCTTCTGCTAGATAGCAGACAGTATACAGTAATACAGAATCAATTATGAAAAATGGTAACAGAAATAAATTATAATCGCTGGAGCAGTGCTGAGAATGAATTAGAGTTTAAAAGTCTGATAGCTCGGGGGGAAAAGCTGCTCTGCAGTCTGGTGTGTGGCAGCAGAAACTTGTATAGCTCTTCCCAGAAGGCAACAGGGTGAACAGGCTGTGGCAGGGGTGGGTACTATCCTTTAGTATCCTTTGGGCTCTGCGTAGGCACCTCACCTCACCGATATCACTGATGCTCAGGAGATGGGTACCAATGATCTTCTGGGCAGTTTTAATCACCCGCTGCAGAGCCCTCTGGCCTTCTTAGCTTCCGCATGAAATACATACATATAATACAGTCATTTCTGAGCTTTCTTCACCAGCGTGGAGATGTGAGACGACCATGTCAGGCTCTCTATGATGCTGATTCCCAGGAACTTGAAACACCTGCTCCACCTCAGCACCACTAACGTAGACAGGAGTGTGTCTTTATCTCCTTCTTCCTGAAATCAATGATCAGCTCCTAGGTTTTGCTAACGTTGAGCGGTAGGTTGTTCTCTGTACACCACTCAGCAAGATTATGAATTTCCTCCCGATACTTGTCAAGGGTTGAGAACATCAGTCACAAGCTTAGACTAAACTGGTGTACAGCCCTGTCCTGTACACATACTGTACATCCTGATAATTCTATTTCAAATTTTAGAGAAGTCTGACAACTGGATGTTGAAGAAATGAAGGCCTGTGGAGATGAGGTTTATGAAGTAAAGTAGGGATGCAAACTATTCATTTTAAGCTAATTATGAGATGTTTTTTAGATTTTAATGCACAAATTAAATGCTTAGTAATTATCCAGACATTCTGTATAGAAAGGAATTATGCGTCAAGATGCATCGATAATAGTTTTATAATCGCATCGCAGCCCTCTGAATCATAATTGAATTGTGAGGTGCCCAGAGATTCCCACCCCTAGTTTTGAGTATAATATATGAGGATTACATCAAACTATTTCTAGCTATTAACCTTGGGTAGATATTGCTATTGAAATGTCTGTCACATAATTTTAGCTTAGTATTTATGCATAAACTCTCTAAACCAACATGCACTCTGTCTTACATTTGTCTTTACAGGTAGCCTGATTTTGTGAGCAGTGACCTCCAGAGCCCAGTAGAGTAGAAAGCATTTGTTTGGAAGAGACAGAGGTAATGTGTTGTGTGCATGTAATCTTATGGCTCGTTTCCACTGAGCGGTACGGTACGGTACAGTTCGGTACGGTACGCAATTAATTTGCGTTTCCACTGTCAAAAGTTGTGAATGGTACCAAAAAGCCGAACCGTACCGTACTGAACCGTACCGCACCACTCAGTGGAAACGAGCCATTACATGTATCACAGTAGCTTGTGTAATGTCAACACTGAGGCCAACCATAACTGTCAGGGTAGGATGTCCAATAGGAAATTAATAGATGTGATAATTCTAGTAAAAAAGATACTCCATAAACTTGCAAAGTTATCAAAGTGACTAGTGATTACTGTAACAACCCAATATCTGTTCCTCTATGTACACATTTGTTACTTTAGACCAGTAACACTTACCATGAGGCAGAAACATGCATGGAATTGACATAACTGAATTACTGATCTTACAAAATAATGTGCAGCTGTGTACTTTTTACTTGAAAAGTAGCTCAGTAAGCAAAGTATCTGCAGCTGCTGAATCATCAGACAATCATTGCCATGTTTTACATATTACATATACATTTTCATGGTAAAGATGTGAGATGCACCAGGTTTTTTTAAGCCTTCTATATGCATGAATATAAATATGTTTTTCAGAAAATGTCAGGAGTAATGGCAGAGAGCTGAAGGCGGAGGTGTGAACCCAAATGCAGATGTAGGCGAGACGAGGAGGGTACAGTTAAACAAAGATTTATTTAAACTCAAAAAACTAAACAGGCTTACACTGGGAGCTCAGTGTAAATGTCCAAACTAAAAAGTACTCCAAACAAAAACATAATCCAAACAGTGAAAATCCAAGAACAAAGTACAAACAAAAGAATAAATCCAAACAGCCAGGAAAGTGCGGACGATGCAGACAAGGCAGGCTCTACCATGAAGATGACACACACACAAGGACGTAACAAAGACTGAGGAGAACTGAGGACAATATATACACACACAGGGACTAACGAGTGGGGCAGGAGCGACACAGGTGAGGGGAATCAGGACTAATGAGACAAGCACGCAGAGAGACAACAGGGGAGAGAAGCACAGCTGAGACACATCAGGTAATCAAGTGAAGCTAGACAAGGACACCAGGTACAGGAGCTTAACAAAATAAAACAGGAAGTAAAGTTCACAAGGACAGATCAACCAAAGTAAAAACACAAAGACAGTAAAAACAGTACACTGACAGAGACGGGACCAAACAGGTGACAAGACTATTCTTAACATGGAGACAAGAGACTAAGGACTAAGACAGACCAGAAGTACATAGAACATGAACAAAAGTACAGGACCAAGAACTAAGATAAGAGACAAGACAGTTACTAAGAAGACTAAAGTGAAAGAACCAAAATAATAAACAAGACTACAAAACTCTAAACCATGACAAAATCAAATAAACACAGGAAAAACAACAGCACAAAACTCAAATCCTAACAGAAAAGGTTTGTGAAGAACTATATTTGTCTAAAACCCCAGGTCCCTAAATTTATAAAGACCAAAACCCTCTTAAAAAGATATCACTTTATTCATAGCCAATGAAATGGAAACACAAATCGAGGGTTTCTTGTATATTGAAGATGTGATGGCTGGTAACGGAGCTCTCAGGTCACAGTGGTCATCCTGAGGAGTCTTCCTGTGGATACAAAGACTTTCAGCTGCTGCTAGCCACTGTGTTGTCTTCAGTTGCTTGACTGAAGCCTGACGTCTGCCCAGTAATATCGTCTTCCTGAGATTTCAGACTGAGTGTGGTGGGTCCAGGAACATCTCATGAAACACAAGCTTCACCATGTCACTCAGATGATCTGTAACACATGGCAGTCACTGTTATTTGAACATTATACCGTTTGTTAGCTAACTGAGCAGCAAGAGACATGTATGGAACTCTAAATATCTTTCCATACATGTCTCTTGCTGCTCAGTTAGCTAATTTATAACACCCTAGCAGAGCTAAGAAGCTGGTTCCTCTTGTAGCAATGGCTACAAAAAGTGCAAAACAATTGTATAATTTTATCAAGAAGGGAAAATGAATTACACAGAGCATTTGGCTTTAGCTGTAAATGGAGTTGTGACATACCAAAAGCTCATTTAGAGTAAGTGAGACTCTGTTACTGCATTGCCAGGCAGTATTCCTATATTTATTACACTGGACCTATAACAGAGCTGCAGCATTGTCATCGATAATAGTATAGCAGCAAGTTAATGTCATAAGTAAATCTGTATTATAATGTCTTGGTCTCTGCCTGACTTTAAATACACTGTCCAAAAATTCTCTAACGTTAAAGCTTTGGGGTATGAGCAAGTTTGCAGCTTGAAGTTCAAAGTGAACATTTGTTTTTCACATGTGTAGCACAGGGTCTATCAGGTCCATTTGCATATCACAACAACAACATATCCATGTGCAGCTTAATAAGCAGAGATAACGTTAGCGTTACAGTAGTTACACAAAAAGTAACTCACCACATGCCACCGATTACTGTGCTGTTTTGATGGGCTTCAGGGTTAATGCTAAAGTTAGCCACGTTAGCCGCAGAGCTAACGTTAGCTTTGCAGTAGAGTCCCACTAAAGCTACCTGCTACTGCGTTTATTGTCATACAAGGTTCGCAAAAGTCCTCTTGCCTGTCTCTCAGTATGAAATGGCATTACTCCACTAACACTGCTCAGTGTGTGGAACAGACGCTAGCCACATTAGCCCCGCAGCAGGCTAGTGGCAAGTTCACCCAGTTAACATACTGTATAACAGTAAACTATGTATAAAGTCCACAACTTACATGTTCCAAGCTTTAACTCATTTCTGTGCTTCAGTCCTGAAGTGAATCCTGGTTTGTTACATTAGTGGTCCTCTTTGTGAAATGGTTAGAAACTTCAGTAACTTACAGCTGAGCAGCCTGTTACACCACCTGTGTGTTCAAACATAGCTTAGTTATTAGCCTAGTGGAAATTAATACTAATGTGATATATGCATTACTGAAATAAAAACAGTTGCACCACAGAGAGAATTTACAACTTGACTCTAGATTAAAACTAAGAGTTAGACAGCCCACAGGGTAGGTGTAGATCTGTCACAGCATTATACTCACTAATGGTAAAACTGCCGTTTTTCTGCCCCTCAGCATAACATTTCATTAACTGCATGTCATTTAGCTACACGGTAATCCAGTAGAGACCTAGTTTATTGATATGATATTTCAATATCGAGCTAGCTTACTATGAAGTGTTGAGATACCAAGTGGCTTCCTCGCCAGAAAGCTAATGCACACGGGTGTACAGTCGTAACTATGTCAAGTGACCAAGTTAAATTAGTGAAGGTCCGCTCAAGTAATTGTGGTGCAGCTTTTTAATGCACTTATTCAAGTTGAGCAATTCAAATTCAGTTTTTTAATGCAATTATTCAATTCAATTTTATTTATATAGCGCCAAATCACAACAACAGTTATCTCACAGCGCTTTTCATAAAGAGCAGGTCTAGACCATACTCTGAAGTTATTTACAGAAGCCCAACAATTCCCACCAAGAGCAAGCACTAGGCGACACAGGCAAGGAAAAACTTCCTTTTAAGAGGCAGAAACCTCGAGCAGAACCATGGCTCAGGGTGGGCGGCCATCTGCCTCGACCGGTTGGGGGTGAGGGAGAGAGAGAGAGCAAGAGAAAGAGAGAGAGAGAGAGAGGGCAAGAGAGAGAGAGCAGAGGAAGGCAGCCTACACAATATACACATAGAGGTACAGACAGTAAAGGTAATGTTGCTATAGACTGAATGAAAAATGGTACAGATATTTATAGTAATGTTAATGATAATAACAGCAATAGGACTAGTAACAGCAGTTGCAACTGTAGCAGAGGGCGTCGAGCAGGAACACGGGGGCAGCAGGAGACTCCCAACCACAGATCCAGACTCCACAGCTCCAGAGCCAGCAACACACGCAGGAAGCGACAGGAGGAGGAAGCACACGATCACGGGAAAGGGAAGAAGTCGAGTTAGTAACATGCATTAATGGGATGAGGTTGCACTCAGAGGGAGAGAGAGAAGATGAGAGGAGCTCAGTGCATCATGGGAAATCCCCCAGCAGTCTAGGCCTATAGCAGCATAATTAAGGGATGGTTCAGGACTCACCTGAGCCTGCCCTAACTATAAGCTTTATCAAAAAGGAAAGTCTTAAGCCTATTCTTAAATGTAGAGATGGTGTCTGCCTCCCGAACCCAAACAGGAACCTGGTTCCACAGAAGAGGAGCTTGATAGCTGAACGCGCTGGCTCCCATTCTACTTTTGGAGACTCTAGGAACCACAAGTAACCCTGCATTCTGGGAGTGCAATGCTCTAGTAGGGTAGTAAGGTACTATGAGCTCTTTAAGATAAGATGGTGCCTGACCATTAAGAGCTTTGTATGTGAGAAGAAGAATTTTAAATTCTATTCTGGATTTTACAGGAAGCCAATGCAGAGAAGCTAAGACAGGAGAGATGATCTCTTTTTCTGGATCAGTTGAAGAGTCTTAATGGACTTTTTAGAAGAGCCTGATAATAAGGAATTGCAGTAATCCAATCTAGAAGTAACAAATGCATGGACTAGTTTTTCTGCATCATTTTTAGACAGGATATTCCTGATTTTTGCAATATTACGTAGGTGAAAAAAGGCGGTCCTTGAAATTTGCTTAATGTGAGAGTTAAACGACATGTCCTGGTCAAAGATAACTCCAAGATTTCTCACAGTGGTGCTGGAGGCCAGGGCGATGCCATCCAGGGGAACTATATCTTTAGATAATGCGTCTCGGAGGTGCTTAGGCCCTAGAACAATAACTTCAGTTTTATCTGAGTTTAACATTAGAAAATTGCAGGTCATCCAGGTTTTAACATCCTGAAGACATATTTGAAGCTTAGCTAACTGATGAGTTTCATCTGGCTTGATCGATAGATATAACAATTGATAATATTGCCTAAAGGAAGCATATATAAAGTGAAGAGCATTGGTCCGAGCACAGATCCTTGTGGAACTCCATGACTAACTTTGGTATGCATGGAGGACTCATCGTTAACATGTACAAACTGAAATCGATCTGATAAATAGGACTTAAACCAGCTTAGAGCGGTTCCTTTAATGCCGATGAAATGTTCCAGTCTCTGTAATAGGAATAATTAGGAGGTTATTAGTAATTTTCACCAGTGCTGTCTCTGTGCTATGATGAGCTCGAAATTCTGACTGAAAATCCTCAAATAAACTATTGCTATATAGAAAGTCACACAGCTGCTTATTCAAGTTGGGCAATTCAAATTCAGTTCTAAATGATTCAAATTCAGTCTGTACTGATACAAAAAACAGCTTATAGTCAAAGAGCAGTCTTAGGAGCAGGTGTTTAGTTTCAGCTTCACATCAACAAATATCAAATTGATACATCCAAATGTGGTTTAAATAAACTTTAGTCATACACTTGCAAAATCTGGCTTATACCATGGCAAAGGAGCATCTAGAGACATGGCACCAAGTGTTATACAATGGTCACACTGTGTACTACAGCATACCTTAAAACTAGTGGTGGGCCGTTATCGGTGTTAACGTGCTGCGTTAACGTGAGACTTATCGGGCGATTAAAAAAATATCGCCGTTAATCTATTCTCAAAGTTGGGTTGGGAGCTGGGTCTATACTACACAAGCTATGATGACTTTCACCTTGATATTTTAGCGCAAATGTATACCTAGCCGAATTGCACTGTAAGGGGCAAGAACGAGTCTTCGAACCTGTGTGTATGCCTACTGTGAAATTACCACATCAAACGTGACGTGCTAACATGGATGCAGCTGTTGCTGCGTTCCATTTACCTCGGAGGTCGGAGCTGGGAATGACGTCACACCCGAGTTGACGGCGTTCCAGTTGACGTGCTAACATGGATGCAGCTGTTGCTGCGTTCCATTAACCTTGGAGGTCGGAGCTGGGAATGACGTCACACCCGAGTTGACGGCATTCCAGTTACCTCGCTCGGCCAGCTGTTTGTTTACAACTAGCCAGGTTAGTTATTGATACGGCGGTTGATTAAAAAAGGCATTGTGCGGTATTTACTCACACTAAACACTGTAGCAACACGTCCACAGACAGCTGTTGGACAGCACTGTGAATGAACATTTCTGAAGCTGCTGGGTATGCTTCTGGGAAAATTTACTTTTAAGAAGCTTCCCAATGGAAAATTCGACAAGACTAAGGTTGTTTGCACCTTGTGCAATGCGGAATTAGTTTACTGTAGGAGTTCTTCCAGTCTCAAGTATCACCTAAACGCAAAGCACATCACACGCTACACACAAGTACATCTTATTGAACATGATTTATTTTCATCACCAATTATCATAGTAGAAAAGCTTTCTCAAGCAGTTTGTGATGCATTTTGGAAACAGGAGCCACCTGGCTTTAAACCTGGCTTGAAACCCGTTCGCACACATATTCTGAATGCCTTCGGCAGAATTCAAATGAGCCATTTTAATCTACATTAATCTAGATTAATTTCAAGATTATAGTGAGATTAATCTAGATTAAAAAAAATTAATCTATGCCCACCACTACTTAAAACCAATGTTAGACACATATGTTGCAGCACCAGGTCATTCCTTGTTAGAATATAATGGCACTTAATATGTTCTAAATGTAGTTATAACACAAAAATAGCACTGTGAGAGTGGTATGGGATGCTGAATTGAGCTGTGATTTTGGCCACTGATGTTGATCGCTTGTGGAAGGTGCTAGAAGATTCAACATTCTTGATGGGATTCTCGGTTTGAGTCTTTTGGGAAAGTTTGAAGTCATTTGGAGCTCAATTCAGAGATTTTTACAATAAATGCTCTAAAATTTAGTGAATCATGTTCACATATGATTGTATCAAGTTGATATTTCTTGATCTGAAGTGCAAATCTAACTAAACACCTGGTCCTATGACTAATCTGACTCGCACAACAGAAAGGGAGCAGAATAAAGTCCAGCAGGTCACTATATTCCTTTCCTTAGTGTGTAAAGACTAGAACACCCAATTTCCACATTATAGGGCCTTTATTGTAAAAATCTCCAAGTTTCCCATCAAGCCTGGCTAGTTTATAATAAATTTGTCACACTGCTCCACAGTTTTGTGTATTGTACTGTGTGTGAGAGCTAATAGTCTGCAGATAGCAACAGGTTAGCACCAGCAAGCTAACGTGGCATGAACACTGACAGCTGCGTGTGTGACCGGCTGTTAACGTTATGCTTCGAGGAGACCGTCCTGTGCCTGTTTTCACCTTCATCTTTGTGAATGGATTGCAAAACATGAGAACAGTGGGAGTCATCTGGACGATGCTATGAAATAGGCAAATAGATTTGCAAAAAGAAACAGGGAATACCCAACTCTAGCTTTAAAACACTGGGCTGACAAAACTTACAGGGAACAGTTGCTGTTGAGGGTTTGCTATGGATGCGGCTGCTGCTGTTGTTGTGTTGATGCTGATAATACTGGAGGTGATGATTACAGATATATTAAAACAACTATAGGGTATATATTAGCTGATTAAACAATTATGTGACCACAGAGCTGCACACCAAGAGCTGTAGGTAGAGGAAATAAGATACCAGATTAAAAAAAGTATGGGAAACAATCTGAGAAGGAAACATTAATGGGGAAAGAATGAGGGTGGCCATGGCAGGGGTAAGAGTGAGACAAACACATCTATAGACAGAGGTGTGTGTCTGTGTTGCTTGCTTGTGTGTCTACAGTATGCAAAATTGTGATAATGATTTTATACATTGCATTGTGAATCTGAGATATATTTGGATTTTTATTGACTATTTGTCTAATCATATATCTAAATAAATAAACTAGCATTAATCTTTTAGAATATTCCTGACATCAAGAGTGAAGTAGAAACGGCGCTGTTAGATTTCAGAAAAATGTATGAAATGTTTGTGAATCTGGTATCTTATTTCCTCCACCTGCTGCTCTTAGTGTGCAGCTGGCTTAGTGAGCCACACACACTTGTGGCAGCACCGAGTGGGGAAATTTGGCCAAGAATTATGAGGATGTATTTTCAATAATCTACTTCACCTGGCACTATATATATTATCAATTCCAACTACGCCACCTGGGGAATTTCACCCCAGGAAGTATAAACTAAGATGGACCACACAGCACTATTACCATAGAAAGCACACAGGTTAGTTCTACTTAGGGAGGGAGGGACGGAGACAGTGTTTCATTCACATATAAAAATATTTTTTGTTTTAAATTAACATACATCTACAATTCTCTTTAAAAAACAGCCACTTCCCTAAACCCTTCTGACATGAAGCACCCAAGCCAAAACAATTCCAGGGAAGCAAAATATTAATTCAGGGAAATAAACTCAAGCAAAGCAAATGTTAATTCAGGCAAATAAATTCAAACAAAGCAAACGTTAATTCAGGCAAATAAATTCAAACAAAGCAAACGTTAATTCAGGCAAATAAATTCAAACCAAGCAAACCAATAATGTAAACAACTAAATTAGTTAAAGCAAAAAAAACAACAACCCATAAACAAAAATTAATAGAGTAGCAAAGTCAGAAGAACAAGGCATAAACGCGAGTCCAGCTAAAAATCAATTAAATCTATCAGCCTTAAAGAGCAGCCGAACTATCAGAGGCAACTCAAATTAGGAGGCAATTCAACTGTCGCTGAGAGGCAGGACAGCGGGGAGACTGAGGCTGATCCTGCGCCTGAAAAACACAAAGGGGAGCTCGAATTAGCTCTCCTGTGGCAGAATTACCACACCCGATACTACATGCAACAGTCGGTAACCTACAGGCAGGGCCGTTTGAAGGAATTTGGGGGCCCCAAGCAAAATGGACATTGCCCCCCCCGCATTACACAAGCTCGCAAAGCCTACAGGAACCACAGCATAGCCATACAGTTAAAGTTCACCCACACTTTATATAAATAATGTTTTTTTACAGTGCAAATACTGCAGTTGGATATACTGTGCATAAATAAATAAAAATTAAAGTGCAAATACTGCTGTTGCATAAATTTTGAACATTTTCAACAATTGAACATTTGCAAAAAAACCCACTGTACCATAAAATCAAAAATACATTAAAAAAGTGCACAATAACTAAATCCAACATACTTGAAAACACACACACACACATTGACATTTTTCAGTTCTCACAAACGTGCTAATTATCTAAAACTGCTGTTTGCGAGCCTTGTCTTCTGCAAAGGCAATCACAATGTCCTCCATGTCCAAAGATTGGCGAACATCACGCTCAATTGACATAAGTGCCAGTCCTGTGAGCCTTTCTTGGCTCATGGTGGACCTCATGTAATTTTTTATCAGCTTCAAAGCTGAAAAGCTTCTCTCACCAGAGGCCACTGACACAGGGAGAGTCAGGAGTAGACGCAAAGCAATGCTTAAATTACTGTACAAATCCAGTAGCTTCTCACTGTATATGTAATTAAGCATGTCAAATGGGGAAGTGGCTACATGGTCTGGAAAAGTGTAGAGAGATGAATTGATCTCAAGTGCCAAGTCATCAGCATCAATGTCATGGAGGGTTTGTTCCAATTTTTTGCATCGTTCATGAAGCTTTCCATTCTTTATTGTCTGCTTCATGTTGTCCTTTGAGAACAGAAAGTCATAAAGGTCATAAACTCCCTTCAATCTGGAAAACCTGTCACTTAGGCTTCTGAGGGCTGTGTCAACCATGGGCAGAAAGAAGTGTCTTCTGAAAGTCTCGTCTGGAGTAGACTGAGTCTCCTCTGTACCTTCATACAGAGACTGTCTTTTCTTTTTATGCTGCCTTTTCTCAGGAAGGGTCATTTCCATATCCAGATTTTCTGCAATGTCTTTTGCATCAGTTTGACAGGAAGCAATCCCATTTTCCCTGAAGTCTTCAAGGTAGTCTTTTACTCCTTCTGTTTCTGATCTAAGTGTTTCCATGGAAACATTTGGACTTTGTAGCAGCTTGCTGACATGATTGATCTGGTACAAAACATTGTACCAGGTCATTGTGCAATGCAGAAAAGACCAGGTCTTCAACTCACCATGTAAGCTTTTAGCAGTGGACATGGTCTCTGAGTCCCCCTTCTCTATAGCAAACGTGTGGAGTGCAGACAATGCATCCAGGATCTCTGGTAACTGGTATCGCACCACCTTCACGCAGTCAATCCGAGCTTCCCATCTTGTTGTTGACAAAGGTTTTAAAGTGAGCTGCTTTACATGTTCCTTTAGAACTGCCCAGCGTTGCACAGATGAACTGAATAGGTTATAAAGTCTTTGCAACACACCAAAGAAGGAGATGGACAGCACTGAGGACTTGGCAGCATCTGCCACCACCAGGTTAAGTGTATGACTGCTGCATGGAATGCAAATTGCTTTGCTGTTCAATTGCAAAATCCTTGCCTGAACACCCTGTTTATGGCCCATCATATTGCTGCCATTGTCATAAGACTGACCGCGGCAGTCAGAAAGACTCAGGCTGTGTTTCTGCAGGTGGTCAAGCAGGACTTCAGTCAGGCCCTTACCAGTTGTGTCTTCAACATCTAAAAATCCAAAGAAATGTTCTGCAATGGACACAGATGGCTCGCAATTGACAATTCTCAGAACAATGGAAAGCTGTTCCTTATGACTGACATCAGGAGTGCAATCCATAATAACAGAGTAATACTTTGCTCTGTGTACTCTTCTCACAATCTCTTCCAGTACCTTGTTTCCAATTAGTGCAATTATTTCATTTTGAATAGTTCCACTCATGTAATGCACTCTTGTCTCTTGGTTTTGTATCCTTCTTATGTGTTCAGTCATAACTGAATCGAACTGTGCCATCAGTTCAACTTGTGCCAGAAAATTCCCATTGTGTGGGTCATACAACTCACTTGTGGTCCCTCTTAAAGCCTGGTTGCGTTCTGCTAAGTGACAAATTATGGCAATCACTCTCCTTATGACACCTTTCCAATACTCAATCTCGATCCGCATCAAGTCTTGTTGTCTTTGATCTATGGTTGTATTGGTTTGCAGTCTCCTCTGCAGCTCATGCCACTTTGTCATGTTGTCACAATGCCCCTTTGAATATTCGTGTACTTTTAAATGATGAGCTAGGTTCCTCCATGTACGGAAGCCACATTTGCTTAAGGCATTGTCACGCTTCCCAAAAACAGTACAGGCAAAACAGAACACTGAGTCTGTGCTCATGGAATATAACATCCATGATCGAAGAATTTTCTCCCCATTTTTCATGCTTCTCATGTAATTGTCATTTGTGAATCTTCGAGGTGGATTCTCCGAATTTTGGGGGAATACAATGTTTGTGACTTGCACTGGTCCTTTTTTAACAATTTGACAGCGCACACTATCAGTCAGGATTGCTGGCCACTGCGCAGGGTCATCAGCTATAATTACAGTACTTGTGGTACCTTGAGCTGTAGAGGAAACATCAGTGTTGGGACGTGGTGCAGACTCAATGTCTGTTCTGGATGCAGTGTCTTCCACTGTGAGAGATGCTATTGACGGTGCAGCTGGGGAAAAATAATGTTTTTTTTAATATAATCCATCTGTTCAGGTACAGATGCACTGTTATTTTTCTAACAATATGACAGCACACACTTATCAGTTTAAACTCTGGGCTATGCAGGATATCAGCTATAATTATAGAGTTTGTGGTACCTTGAGCTGTAGAGGAAACATCAGTGTTGGGACGTGGTGCAGACTCAATGTCTGTTCTGGATGCAGTGTCTTCCACTGTGAGAGATGCTATTGACGGTGCAGCTGGGGAAAAATAATGTTTTTTTTAATATACTCCATGCATGCTATGCAGGATATCAGCTATAATTATAGAGTTTGTGCTACCTTGAGCTGTAGAGGAAACATCAGTGTTGGGACATGGTGCAGACTCAATGTCTGTTCTGGATGCAGTGTCTTCCACTGTGAGAGATGCTATTGACGGTGCAGCTGGGGAAAAATAATGTTTTTTTTAATATAATCCATCTGTTCAGGTACAGATGCACTGTTATTTTTCTAACAATATGACAGCACACACTTATCAGTTTAAACTCTGGGCTATGCAGGATATCAGCTATAATTATAGAGTTTGTGGTACCTTGAGCTGTAGAGGAAACATCAGTGTTGGGACGTGGTGCAGACTCAATGTCTGTTCTGGATGCAGTGTCTTCCACTGTGAGAGATGCTATTGACGGTGCAGCTGGGGAAAAATAATGTTTTTTTTAATATACTCCATGCATGCTATGCAGGATATCAGCTATAATTATAGAGTTTGTGGTACCTTGAGCTGTACAGGAAACAGCACTGAGAAGTGATGCCGCTGTTGATGTTGAGGATGAAGTTGATGTTGAAATTACCTGTGAAGTCGTTTTACCACTTACATATTGAAAGAGGTCACTATTAACAGCTGAGCTCAGTGAGAGAAATTCACTCTACCTTCATCAGTGGAGGTAGTATCCTTAGGAAGAGCTTGAGGGCTGAGAAATTTAAGCAAAGCACCTTGAGGGAGAAAGAAAAGATGGTAACACTTTATAATAACAATCATTAATAGATAATAAATAAGTATTTTTACTGTTAACAATTAAATTATAATTAAATGTTTACTAATTATTAGTAGTGCTATAAATTAACAGTTTATTGTAACACACATTATATATATATCATATATTATATTAGCTATTGGGTAATGATTAAAAAATGTTTGTAAACCTTTAAGAAACCATTTTTAAAGCATCTATAAACGATAGACGGATCAGATATTCCTAACACTTTAAGGGTTACTAACTAGTTGGTTTGTAAACTGTCTATAAACTATAAACATTATCTGGATGGTTATAAAGTTGCAACAGATGACTATATATACCTTGTAAAATAGCTAATAATAAACAGTACCAGTAAAACATGTGGGTTGTCCTGATACTGTAGTAGCCTACTTCAAAATGTAACAGTGTAAAAAGAATAAACACAGAATAAAGTAACTGTTCAAGATCCATTGAACTTATAAAAATAATGTCATATAGGTTATCATGGTGGAATAGTTAGCATGCTATGCCACTTTCATCAAAACCTACAAAGCTACAGCAATGTCATGTCATTAAATAGGATAAACAGTGATTCTGGAACAGATCAGCGTCTCCTTATCCCGTTAAAAAACATAGATATTACTGTATGTAACCATATAATCCGTATCCGTTCGTTCGAAAAAAAAGTTGCACTAACTAACTGTTCGTTACAACTAAGCAGCATTTACCGTCAGGCAGGTAAAGTTACGTTAGCTAACACATGAACATATTTTTGCTAGCCTAACGTCGTTAAAGTTACCTGCTGCAAAATTACACCATTTGTACAAGACAAGTAGAGCTATTTTATCCAGTGTAATTTATAACTTACCACTGTCTTCTTTTTTCTTATCCTCTTCATCCTTTCTCCTCTTTCTTTTTTTGCTTCCCGAGGCATAGTTCCGCTGCCGCTTCATGACTGCCGGCGAGCAGGTTCGTATTTTGCCGGCAGCATAGATAACGTGTTTGGCGCTGTCAGCCTATGGCTGTCAGCGACTACTGAGAGGGGCCCCCTTGAGGGGGATTCTGATAACAGTGTCATTGCACTTTGCTGCATTGACTATCTATCAAAGGGGCGCGGGCGCTCACAGTTTGTCGTTGCATTTTATTCTTAAACAGTCGTTGTCTTGGGGCCCCAGTCCAGCTGGGGGCCCCAAGCAATTGCTTGGTTTGCCTGTCCTGTCGCGACGGGCCTGCCTACAGGGCAGTGGAGAATGACTGAAGTAATGCCCAGAGAATAAACAACAGACGCCAGGAAGAGGAGCCTGCGAGCAATCAACTTACTGTTAAACAACGCACAAACACCGATCTCAACAACACACATTTAGGCAATCTCCTTACCAGTGAACAGACGGCAATCGTCGCTGAATACTGCAAACGCTTGTGTCAGTGTGGCGAGGAGAGAGGCCGCAACTGCGGGAGGACGGAGCTTTAAACCCTCCCGCGTCCGCTCAGCCAATCCCTGCCTACACTCCCACATCACGGCGTCACTTCCTACAGCTGTGCTGTCACACACTCAACAATCTTTACATCTTTTTATGGTCACATAATTGTTAAGTCAGCTAATATATATCCTACGGTTGTTTTAACCAAGATTTTTATAGAGCCATTTCTTCTTTACTTTGATGTCATGAATATTATTTTTTTAAATCGGCACTGACATTTTTATACGTATATTTCCAGTTATTGAGTTTTTATTGTAGTTGAGCTGTTGTAAACACTACTGCTGCTGTCAAAATGTAAATATATTCAATACTGTTCTGAATTTAATGATTTTTTTAAAGGGCTGAAGGAGACTATAAGTCGGAAGAATAAGCTTAGAATTTTACCAATGTTGTACTTAATAAAGGCTTTTATTAAGTTACTTTAATAATCCTAGTTCAAGTGCAAAGATTTGAGTTAATTTACATAGAAAACATCAGACCTCTCGACGGCTGTGAAACTTTTCTCCCCCAAACAGAACGAAGTGAACAGAGCACCTTAGTTTATAGTGTAGAAGTAACGTTAACTGTCTGCGTGTCGGCCGGCAGCTGATATTACTTCTACAGGCAGGTGACACACAGTAATATACACAACAGCTGTGCTGCTCTCTTTGCAACAATCCACAACAAGCACATTGCAGCAAACCCCTCTTACCGGCGGAATCGAAGGTGTCCTGTAGGCAGAGCTGCTGAATCACTAATGGTATCTGAACAGGAGGGCTCGTCACGGATGAGGTCATCAGGTGAAAGGTCATCAATTAGGTAATTTTATTTACTGCGAAATTATTATTAATTAATTTTACTGATAGCTTGATCGGGCAGGCCTTCACAAAATCCCCTTTACAACTTTTATAATAAATAAAACGAAGGAAATTTTGCGTTTGAAAAAAGGGCACTTTGGGCAGCAAAGGGCAAAAGGGCAGGTGCTCAAGCACCCATTGCACCCCCTTCTGCACATTCCTGCGGCCAACAGGCGTTCTAGTGAGTAGCACAACAAACATTCGGGGCCACGGTGAGTTGGTGGACTGTCTGAAAAACTTAAGTCACCCAGAAGTTTGCCCAGAGGAAAAACCGCCGGGCCGCCTTTCTCCTCACATGAGGCCTTTGCCCTGGTGAGTGAAAGCATCTTTTATTACCCTGACTCTGCTATTGGTCCCTGCATGGGCAAATTGTTGTGCTGGATTGGTTGAGACTAGGCTACGGATTACAGTAGTTGTCATGATGTTGTTGTCATATAGCCACTTTCATACTGCCTTTTCATTCGGGATTATTAGGCCAGTTTGCTGGCTCACTGCGCTGTATGAAATGTATGGAGCTGGGAATATGTCACTTAGACAATTCGAACTCAGCAGACTTCCTGTCTCTGATTCAGTCCTTTGATCTAACCTCAGCCCCCCGACCCACAAAGCTGGCAAGGTGCTTGACCTCGTTCTTGTACAAAATTGTGCCAAAGAGTGCCTAACTGTCACACCTCTACATGTGTCAGACCACTATTTCATTCAGTTCACGGTATCCCTACAGGAAAAGCCCATTGGTCCAACACCGTTGGTCTCACACCGCCACAACCTCCGCAACCTGTCTGCTGCTCACTTTACCTCAGTGGTAGCTTCTGCTCTACCTTCCCTCAGCACTTTTTCCTCACTTGAGGTCAATGATGCCACACAATCTCTGTGCTCTACACTAAGCTCGTGCCTAGATAGCCTGAGTCCTCTATCCACCAAGCCTGCACACCCAAACCAGTCCCACCCGTAGCTAACTGATACCATCTGGGGGCTACGTACTGATCTCAGAGCTGCTGAAAGAAAATGGCGAAAAACCAAAGACCCTACTAACCCTACTAAAGGGCTACCAATTACTCCTATCCTCCTTCTCGACAAGCATCAGTGCTGCCAAAACTGCGTTCTATAATAACAGAATTGGCAGTGCCACTGACTCAAGGAAATTATTTTCCACTTTTAAAGCCCTACTAAATCCCCCTTCCCCTCCACCACCCACAAACTTGTCTGCTGATACCTTTGCTGCCTTCTTCACAGGCAAAATGGAGGCTATAACTAGCCAATTCTCTGAAACATTTAAACTCAACCAATGTAGCAGTCCTACTACAGGTCAGTGGTTCTTCACTCTCCTCGTTTACTCCTCTCACAGAGAGTGAAGTATCAGAACTCTTGACTCGTAGCCGTCCAACAACATACCCACTGGACCCGATTCCCACAAATCTCCTCCAAGCCATATCTCCTACTGTGGTCCCGGCAATCACTCACGTGATAAACACTTCTCTGGCTTCAGGAACCTTCCCGACCACTTTCAAAAGGGCTCGGGTTACACCCTTGGTCAAAAAGTCCTCACTTGACCCTACTCAAGTTGAGAACTATCTACCAGTGTCTCTTCTACCATTTTTATCCAAAACTCTTGAACGGGCAGTTTTCAAACAGGTCTCAGAATTCTTCTCACAGAATGACCTCCTATCAGTCTGGCTTTAAGAGTGCCCACTCTACTGAAACGGCTCTTCTGTCTGTAACAGAAGCCCTAAGGTCAGCTATAGCTGCAGCCCAATCCTCGGTTCTTATCCTGCTTGACCTATACCAGATACACAAGATTCCGGCTGAAATAGCGAGGAGCGCCGGCACTCCATGGATTACCATCACGGCGGGGAGGAGGCGAAGACGGCGCAGAGAGAGGAGGCAAAAACGAGGCTGCAGGGCCGGCGCACTAGCTAGGCTACAGAGGCAGCCATTCAAAACACCGCTCCCCTGCCTGTTTCTCATGAACGCCAGATCCCTCGCAAATAAAATGGATGAACTGCGCCTACAGATTGCAGTGAACAACACTGTGAAAAACAGTTGCATTCTGCTGATCACAGAGACCTGGCTTCGTTCATCCATCCCGGACTCTGCTATTGAGCTAGCAGGCTACTCAACTCAGCGTCATGACAGAACGGAAGACTCCGGTAAGAGCAGAGGTGGGGGACTCTGTGTGTACGTAAACAACAGCTGGTGTACAAACGCAGCTCTTGTTGATAGTCACTGCTCCCCAGACTTGGAGTATATGACTGTTAAATGCCGGCCCTTCTACCTCCCAAGAGAGTTTACTGTAGTCATGGTAACTGCTGTGTACATCCCACCGGACGCTAACGCTAAATCAGCTATGGGACTTCTGCATGGGAGCATTAGTGGTCAGCAGAGCATATATCCCGACGCCGTGCAGATCGTAGCGGGGGATTTTAACCATACGGACCTAAAAGCAGTGCTCCCTAAGTTTTATCAGCACGTAAAGTGTGGCACCAGAGGATCAAATACATTGGACAAGGTCTATTCCAACATCAAATTAGGCTACAGGGCTAGACCATTACCACATCTGGGTCAGTCAGACCATTTGTCCCTACTTTTCTGTAACTTATCACTGAGGCCAATCTGACCATCTGGGTATGGGGACAAGGGATACAAGAGGTGTGATGTTTGATGTTTTATTGTTTTAAGAGGTCAAGACACATTCACCACATTCTTCACACATGGGTGTCTTTTCGCAGACTCAGACTTAGTGTCTCTTAGGGAATCTTCAAAGACACCCTGCTGAAGCTGCTGAAGGGGACATCTCGTTGGCAGAGGAGTTGAACCTCTTCTTTGCACGTTTTGAAGTGACACCACCAGAGACAGCCACACCACACCTCACAGCCCACAGCAGCCTAAGTTGCACAGTGGAGGAGCATGAGGTGAGGCGCACACTGCGGGCCATCAACCCGAGGAAGGCTACAGGGCCTGGTGTTCCAGGACGAGTGCTGAGGGACTGCGCAGACCAGCTGGCTGGAATCTTCACCAGGATTTTCAACCAATCCCTGGCCCAGTCCACTGTCCCACCCTGCCTGAAGTCCTCCACCATAGTTCCCCTGCCCAAGAAACACCATATTTCCAGCCCCAACGACTATCGGCCAGTTGCACTCACACCTGTGGTGATGAAGTGCTTTGAAAAACTGGTCAGGAGGCACATCACAACACTCCTACCCCGAGGCCTTGACCCCCACCAGTTTGCCTACAGAGCGAACAGATCCACAGAGGACGTTGTAACCACTCTCCATTTTGTACTGTCCCACCTGGAGCAGCAGGAGAGCTATGTGATGCTCTTTCGGATGCTCTTTGTGGATTACAGCTCAGCATTTAATACCATCCTCCCGCACAAACTAGTGGCCAAACTGAGGGACTTGGGGCTTCCACACTCCACCTGCACATGGATCAACAGCTTCCTCTCTGCTCGTAGACAGACAGTCAGAGTGGGCCATCACACATCTACGGACTTAAGTCTCAACACCGGCTCCCCCCAGGGCTGTGTGCTAAGCCCCCTGCTCTATTCCCTTTATACATATGACTGTACCCCAACCCACCACAGCAACATCATGGTGAAATTTGCCGATGACACCACAGTGGTGGGGCTCATCTCCGGGGGGAACGAGTCTGCCTACAGGGATGAGGTGCAGAGGCTGACAGTGTGGTGCAACGATAACAACCTGCTCTTGAACACCGTAAAGACCAAGGAGCTTATTATAGACTTCAGAAAAAAGAAAACAATCATTCAACCACTAATCATCAACGGGGACTGTGTGGAGCGGGTGGCAGACTTCCGCTTCCTGGGAATCCACATTGAGGAGGGTTTAACCTGGAACAAGAACACCTCTGAGCTGCTAAAAAAGGCCCAACAGAGACTTTATTTCCTGAGAGTACTCAGGAGGAACAACATGACACAGAGGCTACTGGTTTCCTTCTACCAAGCCTCCATAGAGAGCATGTTAACATACTGCATCTGTGTGTGGTACACCAGCTGCACAGCGGCTCACAGGAAGACACTCCAGAGTGTCATCAACACCGCACAGAAGATCGTTGGCTGCCCTCTACTCACACTGGAAGAACTACACAGTTCCCGCTGTCTCAAAAAAATCCAGAACATCCTAAAAGACGCCTCTCATCCAGGCCACCCCCTGTTCGAACTGTTACCATCAGGCAGACGGTACAGATCCATTAGGGCAAAAACAAGTAGACTCAAAAACAGCTTTTACCCATCTGCAATAACTGTAATCAACGCTGCTAAAGTGAAATAATCTGAGTGAAGGATTGGTGCAATAAGTGTGATTGTGAATGTTATATGAATGTCTGTTCAGGGTGTTTATTTATTTATTTTTATTTACACTATTTATTTCCTACCTCTTGTTTTAAAAGCTATATCTAGGAACGAGGCACTGGCTGGTCAGCACTTTTGACATTTTCGTTGTACATGTGACAATGACAATAAAGTTTTCTTTTCTATTCTATTCTATTCTATTCTATTCTATTCTATTCTATTCTATTCTATCAGCTGCCTTTGATACAGTCAACCACAGGATCCTGCTATCCGCGCTCTCACCAATGGGCATCTCGAGTAAAGCACTCCTGTGGTACGAATCCTACCTTTCTGGGCGCTCCTACAATGTCTTGTGGCAAGGACAATTATCCTCCTCCCACTGCCTCTCCTCAGGCGTGCCCCAAGGCTCAGTGCTAGGGCCCCTTCTCTTCTCAATTTACACCACCTCACTGGGGCCGATCATTCGCTCACACGGCTTCTCTTACTACTGCTACGCAGATGATACGCAACTCTACCTATCCTTCCTGCCAGACGATCCCACTGTCTCGGCGCGGATTACAGACTGTCTCTCGGACATATCTACATTGATGAAGGCCTGCCACCTTCAACTAAACCTCTCCAAGACTGAACTCTTGGTCATTCCAGCCAAGCAATCCATTTACCATAACATCAAACTACAAATTGACTCCTCAACCATCACTCAAACCAAGGTGGTGAGAAACTTGGGTGTCATGATTGATGATCAACTGTCCTTTTCAGACCATGTTGCTGCTGTCTCTAAATCATGCCGCTTTGCTCTATACAACATAAGGAAAATCAGGCCCTACCTCACTCAGTATGCCACCCAGCTTCTGGTACAGGCCATGGTTATCTCTCGACTCGACTATTGCAATGCCCTCCTAGCAGGTCTTCCAGCTTGTGTGGTGCTATCGCAACGAGATTTTATATCTAATAAAGGCTCAGGCAAAACACTTGTCTTTTGGTGGATTTATTCAAGTCTTCTGCAGAAGGAGCTCACAGGGACACACACGCAACAAAGAGTATCATCCGAGTGAGCTGCAGTGTGTCAGCACATGCAGCTTTTATCTCTCAGGGTCAGAGCCTTATCTCACAAAAGAACAGGGTGTCTTTGAAGATTCCCTAAGAGACACTAAGTCTGAGTCTGCGAAAAGACACCCATGTGTGAAGAATGTGGTGAATGTGTCTTGACCTCTTAAAACAATAAAACATCAAACATCACACCTCTTGCATCCCTTGTCCCCATACCCAGATGGTCAGATTGGCCTCAGTGATAAGTTACAGATCAATGTTTTAAAGGTGTTCTCATGGAATTCCCATTACAGCGGTGAAACCCTTACAAATGGTTCAGAACGCAGCAGCGTGTCTGGTTTTTGATCAGCCCAAAAGGACTCATGTCACTCCATTACTCAGTGACCTCCACTGGCTTCACGTGGCCTCCAGAATCAAATTCAAGTCACTAATGCTTGCATACAGAGTGACCACCGGGTCTGCACCCATCTACCTAAACTCCATTATACAAACCTACGTTCCTTCTCAGCCACTATGCTCCTCCAACGAACGGTGAGTGGCTCTGCCAGCCCTTCACACAAAGCGATCCCAGTCCCGGCTGTTCTCATCTGTGACACCACGATGGTGGAACGAGCTGCCACACGCCATCAGAGCAGGGGCGTCCCTCTCTAACTTCAAGAAGCTCTTGAAAACTCATCTCTTCCGAGAACACTTCCTCTTATAACACCTCTAACTAACTAACCTCTAACATGCACTTCCTGTGCTCTTCTTCTTCTATCCCTACAATTATCTTGTATTGACTGCACTTTTTGTTCTGATTGCACTTTCTGTTAACTCTTACTTCCTTCCCTAGGTATTTACCCATTGATGTGATATGTACTATGAGCTCTTACTAGAATTTACTGTCACTCTTACTAGTATGTATTGTCAGTTGTAGATCTATATTTGATGATCTGTTGATACTTGTAAGTTCTTCCTCAAATGTAAGTCGCTTTGGATAAAAGCGTCTGCCAAATGAGTAAATGTAATGTAAATGTAATATGACATATATTGGCAGACACTCTTTCCGTTTTGATTGGAGGATCTCTGTGGAAAGCAGCTATAGAAAGGCATTGGATCCCTAAAACATTGTCTATGCACATCATTGACTTTATTGGTGCTAATTACTCTTTGCTTATGGCTCTGTAGGCTCGTTTGTTCTTAGCTTAGTTGTGTCTGCTTAAATATTACATTCTTAATCTAGGTTTATGACAGTGGTTCTGTAACTTGTGTCAATGCACTACTCTCTCTCTCTCTCTCTCTTTCTCTCGCTCTCTCATGTTAAGTGTTTTGTGGAGCCATGCTGTTTGTTGACATGCTAAAAAACACAGAAGCAAGAGAGAGTATTGTAGTTTTACTGGTATTTCTGGTATTTGTGTTTTGCAATGGTTGATGGCCCACCATTTTTACAAATAAATATGACACTGGTCAAATTGGTTGTTAAAAAGTGGGATATTTCAATCTTAGTTGTTTGTAACAAGAATAACACAAAACTTAGTATGTTAACAAATAATTACAAAACTCTATACAGACACATACCTTATATTTAAATTTGAATTTAAAGAAAACTATTTATGCTCCATGATGTTTGTAATCTTGAGTTGGCTTGTTCCCAGTAAATGTTTTGTTCTTCCCCATCAATGCACTCCTACAAGTAAAAGCTGTATTTGTATTTTTAAGGAAAAGGTTAACTTGCCTATTTAAAGAACAGTTAATTGCCTAACACATACAAATAACACATAACCAGGATTTTTATGGAATGTTAACTGAACTGGTTTTAGTCTATGGACATTAGACAATTTTAACTGTAAAATAAGAAACCAAAGTATGTAATTCATTAACTCATATTTTTATGTAGTATACAACTAGTCTATATACTGAATAATAGAATTCCTGAAATTCAGTTATGGCTTTTGGTTTAGTGTGCCACCCCAGGATTTTCAGTGGCCTCATCTGGCCAGCCCTGGGAAGATTTTCTGGGGGCGCCACTGCATAAAAGATCTCTGAACACGCACTATTTCCATTTCCATTATACGTCATGTCAAGTAAGCTGTTGATCAAAGCACTAGGGAGGGAGGGAGGGGGGGAGTAAGATTGATGTCCTTCAACAGACCATCCAAGTAACCTTTTGCTGGTCCCATCACAGCAGATCTATGGAAGCGCAGATGTTGGCGTTTTGATGAAGAGTACAGAGAAACGGTACCAGGCCTGTAACAGTGAAGCTTTCACCCAGTAAAGTTAGCTGGGGCATCTTTTGGGTAGTCTTAGTAGCATCCTTTGGGCTTTGCCACTAGTCGATTTATTATGTTATGCTGAGATTGTTTATATTATTTCTCTGAAAAGTATCAAAAAACAGGCAGTTATATAATGATTTTCTTATATATCATTCATCAATGGTTTGTCGTTAAAATATTACTTCATTTATAAATAGTGAACCGATCATGTATAAATTATGAAAATACAATTATTAAGCACATTATAGATGAGCTTATTAATAAAGAATACAACATAACTATGTTTATGTATGTAACTATGTTTAAATATTGTTTAACCATCCAAAGACACGCAGGCTAGGTTAATTGGTGTCTCTAAATTGTCCCTAGGTGTGAATGTGAGTGTGAGTGGTTGTCTGTCTGTGTGGCCCTGCGATGGACTGGTGACCTGTCCAGAGTATACCCTGCCTTTCATCCAATGTCAGCTGGGTTAGGCTCCAGCGGTTGGAGCGGTTGACAATGGATGGATGGATGGACTATGTTTAACTATATTTATAAATCACTTACTAATGTATATTAATGTATGAACAATGCTTTATTAATGATGATTTTCATATTTATTAATACTTAACTAATGCTTTTTAGTGTGTACAAAGTGTTACCGAACGCAGCCTTGAGGGGAACCGTTGCTGATGGTCCTGGAATTAGAGACATGTTTTCCCAGCTTCATGTGCTGCTTCCTGTCCGTCAAGAAGTCCACCTTCAGGTGGAGTCAGGCACATTCAGCTGAGAGAGCTTGTTCTGCAGCAGGGCAGAGCTGAAATCCACAAACAGGATCCAGTATGAACAGCTCTGAAATAGAGAATGAGAGAATGATGAATAAATAATAAGTGGTAACCAGTAAACAGATGGCTGGATTAGAGGCAGAGTAACTGTGTTATTGCACAGGAATTGTTCCTGACATTGTGAGTCAGAAGTCAGCTGTTCATCAGAGTGATGGCTTGTGGGAAGAAACTGTTCCTGAGTCTGTTGGTTTTGTTGTAGAGTGCTCTGTAGCACCTATCAGAGGGGAGAAGCTGGACAGGTTGTGTACGGGGTGAGATGGATGTGTAGTGATGTTTCCTGCCCGTTTCCTGACTCTGGAAATTTTTAAGTCCTGAATGGAGGGCAGGTTGTCTGCGATCTTTTTCTGCAGTCCTGACTGCCTGCTCCTGTCCTTTTTGGTGGCAGATCCAAACCAGTCAGTGATGGAAGTGCAGAGGAAAGAGTGGATGATTGCTGTGTAGAAGTGGATCAGCAGCTCCTTAGGCATGTTGAGCTTCCTGAGCTGGCCTAAGAAGTACATCCTCTGCTGGGCCTCCAAGATGATGGTGTCCATAATGGGCTCCCACTGTAGGTCCTGGGATGATAGTGGATCCCAAAAACCTGAAGGATTCCACACCAAGCAGCCCTGTTTAGAATGGTGATGGGGGACGGAGTGGGGGGGTGAGGGGGTGGGGGTCCACGATCATCTCCACAGTGTTGAGCTTGTTAAGTTCCAGGTTGTTTTTCCCGCACCAGAGAGCCAGCTGATCAACCTCCTGTCTGTAGGCTGACTTATCACCATCCTGAATGACGCCGATGACAGTTGTGTCGTCACCGAGCTTCAGGAGTTTGACAGATGGGTCTCCTGAGGTGCAGTCACTGGTGTAGAGGGAGAAGAGAAGTGGGGAAAGCACACACCCCTGGGGGGCGCAGTGCTAATAGCCCAGGCGCTGGATGTGATGTTCTCCAATCTCACCTGCTGACTCCTGTCAGTCAGGAAGTTTGTGATCCACTGACAGGTGGAGGCTGGCACAATGATCTGGGTGAGTTTGGTGCTGAGAATGTCCGGGATGATGATGTTGAACGCCGAGCTGAAGTCCACGAACAGGATCCTTGCATATGTCCCTGGAGAGTCGAGGTGTTGCGGGATGTAATGTAGTCCCAAGTTGACTGCATCATCCACTGACCTGTAAGCCCTGTAGGCAAACTGCAGGGGGTCCAGCAAGGGGCCTGTAATGTCCTTCGGGTGGGCCAACACCAGTCTTTCAAAGGACTTTATGACTACAAATTGCAACAGGCCTGTAGACATTTATTCTAGAGATAGAGGGTTTTTTGGGGATCGGGATGACTGTGGAGCGTTTGAAGCAGGAGGGAACTTCACACAGCTCCAGTGATCTGTTGAAGAACCGTGTGAAGATGGGGGCCAGCTTGTCTGGGAAGATTTACAGGCAGGATGGTGACCCGCATCCGGGGCCAGGAGCCTTCGTGATCTTCTGCCTTTGGAAGAGCTGGCGCACATCCTCTTCACAGATCGTGAGTGCAGGTGAGGGGTCAGAGAGGGGGGGTGAGAGCGTGGCAGTCAGGGAATGTGATTGTTTGAACATGGTGTTGGAGCGGGAGAGAGGTGTGTTGTCCCCCACAGTCACACTTGTTGTGGAATGTTCTCCTGTTTGTGAGTGTCCACAGGCCTTTCTCGTTGTTTTCCAGCTTTTCAGCGTAGGTCGTCTTTGCTGCTTTGATCTCTTTAGTCATTGTGTTCTTGGCCTGGTGATACAGGACTCTATTCCCTCTTCTGAAGGTCTACTCTTTGGTCTGACAAAGCTGCTTGAGTTTCGCTGTTAACCAGGGTTTTTGGTTGTTGTATGTGCAGGAGGTTTTAGTCAGCACACACATGTCCTCACAAAAACTCATGTAAGATGCCACAGTGTCAGTTAGTTCGTCCAAGTCAGTGGTTGCAGCCTCAAAAACACTCCAGTCAGTAGAGTCAAAGCAGGCCTGTAAATCCAGCTTTGACTCGTTGGTCTGTCTTTTCACCCTCTTTACAACATGTTAAGCAAGTTCCAATTTCTGCCTGTAAGTAGTCCCAAGGCTGCACGGGGAACAGATCTCCTTAATTTTTTATATATTTCTATTTCTATTTATGGTCATATGTACTGTAAGCACCAATTTATGCCAAGGCAAATTCCTTGTATGTGAAAACTGATTCTGATATGTGAGTATGTAGGCCTACATATACAGTCGTATGAAAAAGTATGTGAACCCTTTGGAATTACCTGGATTTCTGCATAAATTGGTCAGAAAATGTGATCTGATCTTCATATAAGTCACAACAATAGCCCATACCCTGCTTAATTTAAACCCTGACCTGCCCTATTACAGGCTAGGTACATCGATTTTCACGCAAAATGCAAAAGAAAAATCCATGTCTGATCCTATTATTTTGTCACCCTATGTATGCCACACACCTCTGTGAAGCTAGGAGGTCCATACCAAACACACATCAAACACCAAGCATCTAAATGAGCTTATATCACAACATAAATCACTCTGTAATCACTGTACATGGCTGCAGTTATAAGAAAGCTCAGCTCCAGCTCTGATCTGTGTACTCACTCCAATCACTCATAGAGTTATTAGCTGGATAACAATAACAATAAATGCACAAATATACATATACAGTTACTTTTGCTTTTTTGGTTGTTTTTAGTCCAAAACAGCTCAGTTGTTGACAAAAATCATTTCGGCCATCATTTTGGATGTTACACAATCCCTCTAAGCTCTGTCTGAGTTTTGGTTCACCTAAAACTGCAGGAGAGGAGAAGTGTTGCTTTGGAACAGATGGTCTAAGTCGTCGTCTACTGGGTGACCAGTAGGAGCTGCATGGACATCCAATATAACAAAAAATTTGTCTGCTCAATACGAAGAGAATGAGCCCGTCCGTTCTGAAGTTACGGGCCTGTAAAGCATGGGAGTGCTTTTGGTCACAGGAATATTGATGAATATTCGCTGTTTTTATCAATATTTCAGTGTTTTGAAAACTTTATGTTATTTGGAACGTGTTGAACAGAGTTTCGAAGAAAATTCCCAATACCAGTAAACATAAACAGTAAATATGGCCAAAACATGGACATATGCTGTGTAAATTTTTGAAAATTTTTGTGTTGTGTATTAGTTTCTTTTCATCAAATTTACAGTTACAGTTGTATTCCAGGTGTATTAGATTCTTTTTGCATTATAATGAGTTGGATGATGGTTTTAATGTTGATATTGATATGAAAATACACATTTTATACAGGCGAGAATGAAAATATATAGTCCTTTATTGCATCTCCATTTACTCTTTAATAGCAAAATAAATGGGTTCATTTACAGTTGATTTATATTCCTTAGTTTCCATTTGAATTCCTCTCCTGAGGTCATGCCCCAGCATCTCAGTCGGGTTGAGATCAGGACTCTGACTGGGCCACTCCAGCAGGTGTAATTTTGGATTTATATATATATATAAATATATATCTTGATATATCCACAAATGATTAGCTAATGATTAATAAAACAGACACCAATCTTTTTTATATATACTGGGAAGGGGTTTTCTGTCATACATCCCAACCCCAAAACCGTGACCTTATAGACACTAGGCTACTTAACAATGCGTTAATACTCGTGCCTCTTGTGTCAAGTAAAGTCACATCATAATGACATATCCACAAATAATTAAGGAAAACAGATACTGATCATCATTTTCATACAGTAACAGATATTATTACAATAAAAACAATTTTTGAATAAACTCCATGATGGGTTAGAATACTGCATTCCATAACAACCTTTGTATAATTAATGATTACCAGACAGTTTGCAAAATCATTTTATTTTAACAGTCATTTAAAGACAGATGTTCATCTCAAAGAGGCCAGAAAAGAAACACACAAGTCAAACCTGGGTCATGGGCTGAGTTCTGCTAAAATATCTCTAGTGTCACTGGCTTGTTTCCTAGTATTGCAAGCATTTGGCCACACAACACACTGAGCCAAATATTACACCTGGGCTAAAATATCTCTAGGGTCACAGGCTTGTTTGATAGTATTGCCAGCATCTGGCCACAAAACACACTGAGCCAAATATTATTCAAATATTGTTAATCTCTCAACATTTAACATTTAACAAAAAAACTTATTGTGCATTCCAATAGTGCATTCCTACAAAGGCAATTGATGACAGATGTCTTTCAACAATCTACCAAGGGTACCCTGACGATGTTTGCCACCCAGCCAGTGAATCCATTCAATGAGTGAGAGGTGTTGCTTCAGGATTTTTTCTGTCCTGTTACCTCAAAGTCTCCAAATGGTAGACTTGTACTTGTCGGGCGGCTGTGGCTCAGGAGATAGAGCAGGTTGGCCATTAATTGGAAGGTGGAATTGCCCCTGGCGGCTGTTCCTCCAGTGTATGAATGTGTGTGAATGTTAGTTTCTGTTTAAGCACTTAGGCTCTGTGTGAATGGTGAATAAAGATATAGTGTAAAAGTGCTTTGAGGGATTGAAAAGACCAGAAAGGCGCTATACAAATACGGAGCATTTACAGCATTTTACAACCATGCTCTTTCAAGATGCCGTTTGTGGGCTCCACTCTGTGCCACCACAAACCACTATGTGTGACTGACTGTAAAGTGGGTATGGCAGCTTAATGTACCTCTATAAGCTCTCCATTCATCACTGATAAGGTGGTGCCTGGTTGCATATGCTTGACCACTATTGGTACAAGATGCTCCCACCTTCTTCTCTTTACGAGTCATAAGACTGGATGTCGTTGTTCAACCTTTACTCTAAGTATGCCAAAGACCCACTTCCTTCGTCTCCATGTTTTGGATGCCCTCCCTCGTCCATACTGTAATAAGAGTTAAATGATGTCACAAAAATCTCCAACACAAAAGAAAATATGTGGCTCAATGGCCAAACTTAAAGAAATATAAACATATGTACAAGATCAAAACACCTTTAGTAATAGTTAATAGTTTTGTCTATTAGCTATTACTAATACTCATTACTGTACTGAAATAGATGCAACAGGGAAAAAGGGCACAGTGTAAACTGCTTGCAGCAGCAAAAAGTCTTGGTTGAATTCCATGGAGACAGAAACAACTCCCAAAATATCCTCTTAGCTCGCCTTCCGTTTATGACGGAAGCTGCTTTCGTCAATAACAGTGAATTCTCTGGCATCTCCAATCATTTGTCCATGTCCATGTCTTGTCTTATATCGACTCATAGCACACCTGCAAACCTATCTTAAAGTTGCAGCCATCTTGGAAAGTCCTTGTGAACTTGGTGTAATCCCATCTTCCATCATGTTGAGTTGTCTAAGGTGCAAGCCCTGCTTATCAGTTCTGTTTCACCTTAGTTACAAGCAGCCAGCAATTACAGAAACAATGGTTGTTATTATTGTTAATAATGGCAAATAGCCTACTGCATTTTGTAATGGTAAGGAAAACATTGCAGACTTACTAAATAAGTGTCATCCATGAAGACAAGGTAACTTTTGAATTCTGGAAGAGTGAACCTTGTCTTACAGTTCTGCTGCATTTTCTTCCTCGGTGGCTTTTATGTCTGCACTGCCTAGAAAAGAAAAAGCAAGCAATAACTAAAGATAAAAGTTTCATTAAAGAGAAGTGATTATTAGCATAGCCAAAACACATTGACTCATCACACATCACATACTTACTGCTACACGTAAAGGGCATAACTTAGGTGTTGCCGATGGATATATTTAAGATGTAAAACATTTTCACGTAAGTTAGCTCAGTTTCAGACAGGTGCAGTCTCATTCATATTCCCAGTAGTTTTTTTTGTCAAATTGTGATTAGCGACTGTTCAATAATACTGAATTGAGTTTACTGGTATTTCAGGACAATAACTAATTTATGGGCTAATTTAACGTTACCTGCAGCACTAAAGGTCTGTAATGTAATGTAAGGTCAGACAAAAACTACACTCTGTACATAACTTTAAATTGCATTGTATATTTGCACTAAAACTATAGCAGGAGAAATTCATAAATCTAGGATTTCCGTACCACCCACCATTGAAAGCCATCGGATGTATCCCGTCATCTTTTCATCTTCATGTCACAAGCGCAAGTCCGACATTTCATCCTCCTTGCTAGCAGTCCTTTTTTCTGAAGCCATTTCATTAGCGCTGCAGTAGTCCTCTTCGTAGGCTTTTGAATCACCAAAAGTAACAATTTTGATGACAAATTCATGCTTTCCCTCAACAAAATATTGAAAATATGTTTACCTCCTGTGTGGACTTCTCAACTACCGCTTCACCCATAATGCATCTCTATATATATATATATATATGATATAAGAATCAGACGTCGTCATCAAAGAAAAATTTGTTCATACTAAGTGAAATAATTCTTACTCAGTGACTTAACTATGACTGATAAATTGCACAGTTGAGGGGAAAATTAATGTATAAAAAGACATTATAATTTATCTAGAGCAGCAGTTTTGTTGATCAGCTAATGGCCAGAATTGCCACCTCTTCTGTAACTCAGTACTCACAAATAATTTATCTGTAGCAATTCAAAGCTTTGCCTTGTGAAATACTTACTTTGTCTAATGTCATAGTACATTTAAAAACTTGAAATTTATACTACTGACTGTCAGACAGAACATGTAAACTTAAAACATTATCATAGGAGGCTAGTATCACCCCAACCGGTCGAGGCAGATGGCCGCCCACCCTGAGCCATGGTTCTGCTCGAGGTTTCTGCCTCTTAAAAGGAAGTTTTTCCTTGCCTGTGTCACCTAGTGCTTGCTCTTGGTGGGAATTGTTGGGCTTCTGTAAATAACTTTAGAGTATGGTCTAGACCTGCTCTTTATGAAAAGCGTTGTGAGATAACTGTTGTTGTGATTTGGCGCTATATAAATAAAATTGAATTGAAATTGAATTGAATAGTATCAAAAACATGTTGATTTTAGCCACATTGGAGAACTAAATAGTAATATCTACAGTTCAGAGATGTCTTTCCCATCTGACGACTTTTTCACAGCTACACATTTCTCCTTTCTCTGTCTTTTAGAAGAAGCACCAACTGTCCACATCGCTCTTCGCAATGCAAAACAAACAGTTGAGATGCTGAAGGAGATCCTTAATCTAGAGGGAATAATCGAGTCTCTGACTGAAGAGAGACATTTTCTCTGTGAAAGGCTGGAGGATGATAGGTTTTAAGGCACAATTTGAAAATTACTGATTCAAGAACTAACTTGAGTGGTCTGCAAGTCTGTGAGCTGATGGTGCTAAGTATTACAAGTAGACTGCTATTTTATCTGTATATTTATTTAAACTATGGGTTTATGCAACAACATTGAACTTACTGTTCAAACCACTGACTGAGAACATATTTTGGTGTAGAAGAGGGAACTCTAAGTTTTTTTTGTGAGCACTCTATGTGATTTTATCAGTAGAGTTGATATTAGTATGCAGTGTTTCCCACAGAATGGGGGGTGCACGCGTGCAGTCCATATTGACTAGCTATATACAGCGTGCTAGCCTCGGAAGTCAGGGTGTTTTCTAACATTAACTTAGCTCTCCTTATTAGCTAGGCTCCTTACATGCTTACTAATAACTGTCATCAATCAATCTGTGGTGGTCAGCATTGATATTGTGGCGGGCTGCCACAAATAAATGAACGTATGAGAAACACTGGTAAGGAAGATTGACATTCAGATGAATAGTTTTACTCAGTTCATGACACACAGCAGATACAATTGTCTTGGCATCTCTATTTTGTGTTGTAGCCATAAAACTGAAAGCTGAAGCTCCTGAAAACCCACATTATCCGACACCCACAGCATCCCAGCAGGCTTTCGTAGCTTACAAAGTCTTCAGATTACTCCAGCTCAAATGTTTCAGATACATCTGAGACAGAACCCTTGCCAAAGAAAAAAAAGGGCAAGAAGAAGAAAGTGCTTGCATGGCCACCTAGAAAATTGGAAAAAATTAGCACCTCCTCCACGTTCAACCTACATGTACGAAATTTGGTGGGGACGTGTATCAAATCAAGACGCACAAAAAAGCCTCATGAACCCATACCCTAAAATCAACAGGAAGTCGGCCATTTTGAATTTC